>JARHVA010001459.1:1142500-1452500 GCA_037957365.1 Torreya grandis | reverse complement strand
AGGGAGCTAGTCCTTTCAACTTAGAGGTTCATTTTCACTTATAATCACACCCACGGGCCTAGAAATGCCCCAACATTGCCCAAATATGGAGGAGGCCTAAACAACCCTCTTTTAGGGTGCAAGATTTGGAGATAGCAATACTTTGATCAGCAAATGTTTGTGCAGGATCTTAATGCTTATTTATATACATAGTAACAATGCATCAATATCTGAAAGCCTAAAGGTTCTACTAGTAGGGCTCATAAAATTAAATTAGATTGGAATGTTAAAACTATAACTAAGATTATATTTCTAGATTAAATTTATTAAGACCATGTTTATTCATACAAACCCTGAATAAGGAAAAATGCATAGTTACAATTATTTACCATGAATGTTTACATATTCTTATGAAAGTTTTTTCTAAAATAAGGTATCTTTTCAATTTTCATATCTTTAAAATTTTCAATTTCAGAGAATATTTTTTAATTCTACTTGATTGGGGAAGATAAAATAATAAATATTATTTTCTTCAATGGATCTCCATACACTTCTTTAAAACTCTTACTTCATAATCCAACAATTCTTTGATGCTTTTAATTTGTCAAAAAACATGCATGTGTTTTGTATACTTGCAAAAATTTATGTGTACAGTGATAGTCACAACTACTCAATTATATTATTTATTATAAAATATTATTTATGTCTTATTTTTATTAAATTGTAATAAGATCACATTTGACTGTGTCGTTTTGTTTAAGAGCTCCAATTAGTGTAAGAGTTCCTATTAGTGTACCAATTGTATTATAACTTTTCTACAACTTCATTTTGGGGTTATTCTTATTCACACTTGAACCATCTTGTATGTATTAACCAATAAATACAATACTTATTAAGTTAAGATATCACTTAATCATTAACTTAAGGCACATGCATAGAATACCAAGCCTTTATTATGTCAATAATGAAGAAAAAATTTTAGTGATGCCATTAGAGGAAGCACAAAAATTATAAATTTTAAAACAAAAACATTAATCTCTATTAACATTTAAGTAAATATTGCATTCATGTAAAACCATTAATGTCTAAATTAAATTTTATATGACATACTCATACTCATTCATAACATGCATTAGTTATAATATAAAACCATCCACATCCCAAGGGTGACCTCTATTTACATATAAAATCCACGAATGATCAATAAATAATCCTAAAGAGATGCCTAAACTAACCCTTTACATAATGATAATGTAGGTATATAAAGACAAAACCCCAACTTGGTATCCATGCAAGCTAATCGACCCTAAAACTAGGTTGATCTTATCTTAATGCATGGTATCTCCATGGTTCTTGATTTGTTACCTTCTTATATGCTATCATTATCCTCTCCAAGATATAATAACTTGTAACTATATAATTAACATACATATTTCATGAATTATGTATATGTGAAGATTTTGTCAAGGCTCTCCTTCCCTACGATCATTTATTTTTCATATACACATTCCCTTAGAGAAAAACCTAAAGTGTTTTATTATATATTCCCCCACCTAATTATACTTCTACATGACCTTACTTAGCCAAAACAATATGTTCTCTTCCTCATCTAAAACACATTGAAGAACCACCTAGAGCTCATAAGTACTAGATATGTGACAAAAAAATTAAAATTTGGATCCCTTTGCAGTGTAGTTTGTAGCCCACATCTCGATAGGAGGAAATACCTCCCCCTTCTCCTCCCCCTCTCCACTATTGTCACAAAGGGCAATGCCAAAATTTAAGTTGTCAAAACCCTATTTCTAGGAAGGTGAATTCTATCAAATTCTATTTTTAGAAGGAAAGTCCAAATGGCATTTTTGCACTCTATTTTTAGGAGGAGGAATCTTAACGATGTTTTTCTAATTAGGAATATTTATCTTTGTGGAATTTTCATGTAATCTAATCATATTGGAATTAATAAATATTTATATCTTGCATCATGGATATTTCCTTAGCTTTTTTAAGGTTGTACAACATAAATCCTATGTTTTGTCTCATATATGTTGAGTATTTTGTTTGTTTAATTATTTTTGATATTCCATTTTGTTATTGTTTTATTTTTGTAAAGTGTGTGGTTTCCTAAAAAATAGTATCATAAAGAGGTTACTCTTGAAATGACTATGTTCTATATTTTATTTTGTTTTTATGTAGCATCAAATGGTGAAATTTTTGAATGCAAAGTTTGAGGTGGAGAAGTTTAATGGCAAAAAAAATTTGAGTTGTGGAAACTCAAAGTACATGATTTGTTGGTGCAATAGGAGTTTCACAAATCCCTAGAAAAAGAAACATCTTGGGATGAATAATGAAGACTAGGAAGATCTAGATACATAAGCTCTCATTGAAATATAAATGTGTTTAACAAATGATTTATTTTAAACATTGTTTTAGAAAACACTATGACTGGCTTATAGACTAGATTAAAAAGCTTGTACATGATGAAATCTGTAACAAATCATATTTAATTGAAGAGGCAGTTGTATACATTATGAATGAAGGTATGAAAATTGTTGATCATTTAAATACTTTCAATACTCTATTACTTTAGTTTATCAGTATTGGTGTGAAAGTGGATGAAGAAGACAAGGAAATCACCTTGTTTTATACATTGTCAGATTCTTGGGATCATATAATAACCTCTATTAGCTTCAATATTCTTGGTGATCTTGACTATGATTATGTTGTGTGATAATTATTGGCCAAGGAAGAGGGAAAATAACCAAAGTCACATTGATATCTAAGTCACAACCCAAGATGAGTAAGGCTATGATTTGACACTGTTGTAAAGTATGGCATCTTAAGAAGGATTGTTGGAAGAGAAAAGAAGGTGAAAAAAGGAAGAATCCACAAAGGAAGAAAATCAAGTAGAAAAAAGTGAAGGTATGAGTGATTAATTTTTATGTGTTTTTAATGTTTCTGATAGGACCGAAACTGCCCAAAGCTCTGACACAACTTGTCAGATTTAAGAGAACACATGATTACCATTGTATAAGCAATTAAACATGCGGAATAACCAGAAGAACAAATAACTATCAATGAGAAAACACACAGAATATGAGAGGCAACACACAATTGTATTCAACTCATTACAAGGGAAATTACAATAAAGAGATCACACTCTTCTTCCACCTCTGTGAGGCTTCCTCCTCAAGGGCTCCAAGTAATCTTCCCACCTGAGTAATCTTCTCTCATAGGTCACAACACACAGCTAACACAAGTTGTTGTTCACCTCATTGTACATCCGTATAATTGAGTACACAACCGTACTCCAAGTAGATCTCTCCATGATCCTGCTGATGTATTGCTGTCACCTTGGACCCTGGCCAACCACCGATCTCTGTCTGACCCTCGCATACACACATCCATGCATATCAAACCTGATCTTACTTAAACACACATGGGGAATCCTACTTGATTCCACCATGGTAAGAACTCTCCAAGCTTCATATAGCCCTTCTACAAATTCTCCACTTAACAATACAGCCCATGAGTCTATTATATAGATCTCATGCATACATTGATTAGACTTGTGGCTCAAGACTTCGAACAAGTCCTTAACATGCAAACTCTGCGTTCACTTAACTCACTATTCGTCAACAGCAGTTCAGACCGCCACAGGTGACCGACTTCGGTCCCTACCTTCCTAGAGGTGACCGACACCGGCCGATCTTCTGCCGATGCCGGTTTCCCTTCTGCGTCCCCTAACCGTCGTCGGTGTGGCCTACCGACGCCGACGACTGCATACGCTAGAAACCCTCCTATTTGCCTTAAGGTGTAGCTTTTAGCTCCACACCCTAACAATCTCCCACTTGGAGATAAAGAGATGCACCTGTACCCAAAATCAGTACTCTGTCCAATCTGCATCTTGGCTTGTATTCCTCTTCAAGCTCCCACCTGAAGACAACCCACCACACTCCTTGTGGTGTTAAACCTGTGCCTGATTTTCTTCATTCTCATTGTACCATCTTCTGCCTTGCTATACTCTCACTCAAACAGCAATCCCTGTGAGTAACCTATAATCAACAAACACTTAACAGATCTGGGACATCTGTTAGTCAAACTCGCTCTGAGAACATCCAACCTCGCTCTGATACCACTTGTCAGGCACCTAGAACAACAAACATGCTCAGGTACCACTTTGTTGGTGGATCACAAGAACAACACCTGTTTTGATCCCACTTTGTTAGGATCTTGCTCCTCAGAAAGAGCATAGTATGATTACCAAATATAAGCAATTATAAATGCGGAAATAACCAGAAATACAAGTAACTAGAATTCACCAATAGCACAGAATATGAGAGACAATACACTATCTTGTATTAACACTTTATAGAAAAGAATACAATAAAGAGCTGCCACACTCTTCCACCTTACAGAGGCTTCCCACACCTCAAGTGTATAGTAATTATTCTACAACACTCTCCTACCAAAAACGGTCCCAACAACCAACTCACAAACAGAATTGGTGTTCACCTCTCCAACTAGTCAGTAATAACCCTGCCAGTTCACCAAGCACTCTAAAGCACTTCAAGTTGATCTCCCATGAACCTGCAACCTGCAATTCAATAGACCATACTCACACATGTAGATCTCCTATGAGCTTGCAACAACCTGCAACTCAATGATCTTACACTTAGAAGGAACTTCCTTGCCTTCCTTATCTTATACATAAATAACAATACATGTCAATGGGTCTATAAATAGATCCCATAGTTAAACAATAACTTAGACTCTTAATTTAGACAATTATCCTTGCAGCTTCAAGACTCTAACTGGTCTTTACATGCAAACACTTCATTCACTTAACTAACTATCCATGCAACGAGTAGTTCTAGAACACACAGGCGACCGACGTCGGTCCCTGCTTGTCTGGTTCTGCCGACGTCGGTCGACTCCCTGCCGTCGCCGGTGGCCTTCTTCACTGGTCACGACCGACGTCGGTCCTGTTGTCGACGCCGGTGCTCCTAGATCTCAGTAACCTTCATGTTCCACCTGTTTACAAAGAGTTGAAGCTTTTAGATCCACAACCTAACAGCAACCCCTGTGAGTAACCTGTAATCAACAAACACTTAACAGATCTGGGACATCTGTTAGTCAAACTCACTCTGAGAACATCCAACCTCGCTCTGATACCAATTGATAGGACTGAAACTCCCCAAAGCTCTGACACAACTTGTCAGATTTAAGAGAACACATGATTACCATTGTATAAGCAATTAAACATGTAAAATAACCAGAAGAACAAATAACTATCAATGAGAAAACACACAGAATATGAGAGGCAACACACAATTGTATTCAACTCATTACAAGGGAAATTACAATAAAGAGATCACACTCTTCTTCCACCTCTGTGAGGCTTCCTCCTCAAGGGCTCCAAGTAATCTTCCCACCTGAGTAATCTTCTCTCATAGGTCACAACACACAGCTAACACAAGTTGTTGTTCACCTCATTGCACATCCGTACAATCAAGTACACAACCGTACTCCATGTAGATCTCTCCATGATCCTGCTAATGTATTGCTGTCACCTTGGACCCTGGCCAACTGCCGATCTTTGTCTGACCCTCGCATACACACATCCCTACATATCAAACGTAATCTTACTTAAACACACATGGGGAATCCTACTTGATTCCACCATGGGAAGAACTCTCCAAGCTTCACATAGCCCTTCTACAAATTCTCCACTTAACAATACAGCCCATGAGTCTATTATATAGATCTCATGCATACACTGATTAGACTTGCGGCTCAAGACTTCGAACAAGTCCTTAACATGCAAACTCCACGTTCACTTAACTCACTATTCGTCAACAGTAGTTCAGACCACCACAAGCGACCGACGTCAGTCCCTGCCTTCCTGGAGGTGACCGACACCGGCCGATCTTCTACCGATGCCGATTTCCCTTCTGCGTCCCCTGACCGTCGTCGGTGTGGCCTGCCGACGCCAGCGACTGCATATGCTAGAAACCCTCCTGTTTGCCTTAAGGTGTAGCTTTTAGCTCCACACCCTAAAAGTTTCCTCTTATCATCATCAATGGTTATTGTATTTGGGTCTACACATCACATGTGTCTGCATAGGAGTTAGTTTTTTATAACCGAACCCTTGATAGAAGTTATATTCTTTTGAGAGATTTTTTTTTCTTTTAAGACTGAAGGGATTGGTAGCATTAAGATAAAAATGTTTGATGGTATAGTAAGGAATCTAAAAAAATTAATACATGTACCATAATTTAAATGAAATTTAATTTGTTTGATTGAATTAGATTCTTTTGGTTATAAATTCACAACTCAAGGTGGAGATCTTAAGCTGTCTAAGGGTGCCTTAGTTGTAATGAAGGATCTAAAAGTTGTAAACATTTACATATTACTACAGATATTAGTCAAGCAAATATGGTATCTAAAATAATAGAAAATCCTAGTCATCTATGACATCTACATTTGGGACACATTTGTGAGAAAGGGTCAAAGGTACTAAAAAATCATGATTGACTTCCTATTTTAAAATATTTAGATTTAGATTTGTGTACGCCATGTGTTTTTAGAAAAAAATGTAGACAAAAGTTTAGTGCAAGAAGTCATGTAAGTAAAGGCAGTATTGACTATATTCATTATGATATGTGGGGTCCAAGACCTATAATTTCATATAGAGGATCATTGTATTTTATTACATTTATAGATGATTACTATAGAAAATTATGGGTCTACAATCTTCATAGAAAGTCTTATGTTTTTTGTGTATTTAAATAGCTTAGAGCTTTGGATGAGAAGAAAACTGGTGGGTTGATCAAATGTTTAAGAATAGATAATGGAGGTAAGTTCACGTCTTTGGAGTTTTAGAACTATTATTAGAATAGATGTTGGTGTACTTATTTACTAAACTTATATAATTCACCTTGCTTAGGTGGATATTAGGTCTATTAGGTGATATATAACATCATCATAACATCATCATGGTGTCATCATGCACATATGAGTGCATGTGGTCATTTAATGGGTAAATTGGGTCTCCATTCATTTTGATCTCCTTAGTGTTTACACCACTAAGATATTTAACCCACTAGTGTTACAACAATACCCTCTCCACTTATAGTGGTATAGTCCATACACTCATTTTGTCTGGTTGAGTCACCATACCACTCAACCTTCCTATTTAATGTCTTTTCCTCATTTGTATTTGGTGTTGAGTATTAATCATTCTGAGCCATTTTTGGATTGAGCATTTAGTAAGGCTTGTGTAACTACATGGCCCTTGTGCCATTTATGTAGCGTGACTATAAGTTGTGCACTATTATACTACTTAGCTAGGAATTGTGTAAGATATGACCGATAGAGATGTGAGATTAGTGAGTTGTGAGCTTTAATAAATTGTAATGCATTCCATTTACACCTCATTCTGAATATATACATTGTAGTTATGATCTCTTCTAGTTTCTAACTTAAATAGTCTTGTGTGTTTTTTCTATACTCAGCAGTCTTTGATATCTAATTCTAGATGATTCTCACATGGTATCATAGCACCAGATGCTGGTATTAATCATCATTTATATTTTCTATTATTTTTAACAATGAAATATTGAATACATAATTTGTTTTGTATTCTTCATCAATTGTTGAGAAATTTGTAGATTTGAATGTTCATCTGTAATTTTATTCTTAGTAGTAACATTGGCATGATCTTTGGCATTGAATTCTAGTATAGTGTGCTTCAACATGATATATTCATTATGTTAGTATACCACAGAGACCTCATTCTATATACAAGGTTTTTTAGATTTGTGATGCATGTTTTCTTAGTTTGACATCTATATTGCAAAATGGCATCCCCGCTAACCATTTCTATTATTGGTAACATCTTGTATGGCCCACTCAGGCCCATGTTGGTCCACACAACCTTTGATTTCCTTCTCTAATTTCAAAGGCTTTCTATTATGTTGTATGGCCTAAATTTTTTTGTCTCAGTGTTTGGTCTCTCTCTTGTTGAGAGGTCCTTCACGTAGCTACCTAGTCTCTCTCATTAGTTTATCACCTAGTCTCACATGGTTTTTAGGCCTGTTAACTACTATTCCAAGCACTTTGATCAAGTTAATCTTCACCCATTCATGTTCTCCCTTGTCACCTTATATTTTTCATGTAACATGAAAACCAATTGGTCTCCCTCAACCTCATCATCCACTTTAACACAAAACATCCACCATCTTCGCCATTTTTCTTGTGAAAGATGACTTCAAAGCTATCTATTCTATCATTTTCTAACAAATGTGGTTTTAGTGCACAAATCATGTTATTCAAATATTTTATATAGTGGTTTTGGTGTTGTATAGGTTTTTCTTCAAACTTTAAAAAGTTGAAATGTTTTTTTTTAATTTTATTTTAACATAACAAAGTCATCCTACTTTATTGTTTAAGTCATGTAAAGTTACTTTGGTTGGTGGATTTAATGCATGAGTGGGGGACATAATTATTTAAGGAGTGGATAGAATTTTTTTGTGTGATAAAAATATTAATTAGGTTTAAATATTATTTTGGGGAAATTTTTATTAGTGCATTGATCACTACATGTGATTTTTAACATGAGATTGTACTAATGGAGGGAATTTGTGTTGCACATGGTGAGACACAATTTTTTTATTATTGTTTTTTATTAAAATCAGTAGAGAGATAATCCTGTAAGGGAGTAATAAGGAGATATTAAATAGGAAATATTTTTTTGGATTATTAATTTTCATAATTTATTTCACCTATCAAAGATGGAGGGTGAGGTCTAGTTTGGCTGGTAGCCCAACCCCCTCACAAGCAAACCTAATTTCTTCTCCTTCTCTTATTATTGGCCTATTTTTAAAATTTATTTCTCTCTTCATATGTACATATTATCAACAAATATTGATGTCCTCCTAATTTTCATGTATATAGTTTTCACTTATACCAATTTATTAGATATTACATTGATTGTTCATGTTTATGGACGCATTGTCAGTAGAGTCTAGTATTCATTTACTAAGGTGTAATTTTTCACTTGTGCATGGATTGCTCTTATTTTTGTGGATGAATTTCAATTAACTCCAACCCATACTTGGATCATGCAATAGAAGTAGTTCATTATCATAGATTACTCATTTCTTAAGCATGTTTTATAATTGCAAACATAGGGGGGTCACTATTGATTATCTCAAGGAAGTTATTATGGGCCCTACATTATCTCTCATGTGCACACTTAATTTTTGTAAATATTATCTATGCCCATTTAGTGCCAATTTCACACATTATTCTTGCATTTTGTGGATGCATTATCAATTAAGACTGATATCCATACGTTGAGTATGCATTGCCACTTATGCACTAATTTCTTTCATTTAACCAGAATCATTTTAAGCATAGTTAAACATCCATCTCCATAGAGTGAATTATTACATAGTTGTGGTCATGTTAACTCCAATTGAGAGATACCTATTGATGAAGAAATTTAATTCTACACTAGTGGTTCTCCTTGGAAAGACCAACTATGTTTCTTGGCATGTGTATATAGAATATTCACTCATGAAAAATAATCATAATCCATTCCTATTGTGGACAAATTCCTACCCCTATTGAGTTGAGTCAATACAATAAGTGGGCTAACATTTGTGACAAGGTTTTTGGCACCTTACTAATAGATGTTTTCATAGATATTTATTTACCATGTGGAACATACAACATGTCCTTACACCATTTGGAGCATCCTATAGTCTCTTTTTGGAGATCCTACTAAGATCTATATCGGTCCTCCTCCTCTAATTATTATAGTCTATTCAGATAGTATTGTACTCTCTCCTCATGATTTTATTTCCTATGACAGCACATTGAAGGTGGATGGTGCTCTTCTTTTAGTTGAGCCACTACTACAAGATGAGATTCTACTTGACCCTAGTCATCCCATTGTAGATTCTACATTCATTCCTATACATGATGTTGCTCTTCCAAAATAACCATAGACTAGCACTTTAGAGGACTCAATTGTCTCCAATGTGAGTACCTTCATTGAGATATTCAATGATTCCTATGTTCCTACGGATATTCATATTACAAAGCTATGTGCTTTATCTATACTATCTTCTTTATTTTTGATAGCTATTAAGCCATGCTCTCCTCTTCACATGGACATTCTTCAACAAAATTTTCCATGTCATTCTTTTGATTGGTCTAATTTAGTGGCATTACATCTAGCATTTATATACAATATTACTAGACCTATGCCATAAATTCTATTTTGACCAAATTCAGATAGCTTCCCATTATTGCCTTCATCTTCTATTATAGAATGGGTACATTTTCAGCACACACATCATGTTCTTCCTTTGTCAAAGGTAAAAAACATTGTTTGATGTAGATGGAACTTCTACAGTCTTTAGGTAGAGGATATTTTCCTTGACCTTTGACATCCTGCACGCTATACTTGGAATACTAACTGATTGATCATCACAATCTTAGAGGTTTTTTAGATACCTCTTCTTCTTTTCTCTCTTTTGGGGGGGAGTTTTTTCTTACAGGCTTTCTCCTTTTCTCCTCTTTGTATGTGGGTACCTGATTAGGCCTAGCTACTAGGATCCAATTCTACTACCCACCTATGCTATGTTTAAAGGGGGATATTGGTGTGGGTATTTACCACACTTAAATAATTCACCTTGTTTAGGTGTATATTAGATCTATTACATGATTTCTAACATGTGTATACACCATAAATTGGTCAAGCAACCACACATATCATGTATTTTCATAGTCCTTTTCATAGGAGACTCTAATTGGAGAATATGAGTCTTGTTCCTATTAACCATGTCTTTTTTTTGCTTGTCTTGGTCTTATTTCTTACTTTTTTCACCTCTCTATCATCTCAGTCTATGGATCTATACCCCCATATACCCCTATACTTGGCTTGTGTTAGTTTCAACCTATTTTTTGAGTCCCAAACAATAGAATTTTGTAGGATCATAGTGTCCAATGCTCCTATCCTACTTGATGTTTTTGTCCAATAATTTTTTTTCTTGCTTATTAGGTACCTAACCCTTCTTAGCCCCTCCCTTAAGTTTTTTTTACCTTTTTGATGTCAGATAATGTGAATAAAGATCCCAAATTCAAAATAAAGGGTCTCCTATTTAAAGGACTTCACAAGTCATTTTATATCTATAACTTAATACTTTGGCACACTAAGTAATTAAAAAATAGTTAATAGTATAGCTCATAATTCTACATCACAAATAGATTTGCATGCTTGATCAAGGAAGGGCCTAGGATAAAGTTCATTCGTATATCTACTGTGTGCATTAGTTATGCATGTTCCCTAAAGGAGAACTACATTTGATCTGAGACACTAGCTTGAAGGTTAATGTAGGTAGTGATGAGGACAACATGGGTTCTAGATCATGTGATCATACTTCCCTTAACATAGTTTTTTCTCCATTTACTTTTGATACATTTATTGTTTCGTATGTATAGATAAACCTAGGGTTTTGTAAGAAAATAGGTTATATAATTTCATATAAAAGGGATCAAAGAAAGATAAAGACACCTATAGGACCTAAAAACCAACTTGGGTCTTCTAAAACAAAAAAAATGATTTGGATAATAGCATCAGAATTGGACTACAACATTGGAAACCAAAATGTCCACTTTTTGGCACTCCTGTCCTTTCACCAAATGAAAGCTAGATTCTTGTTTTTGAAATCTTCCCAATCTTCCACAATATTTTTAAGCCTTTTAATCATCTATTTCAACCTGTTTTTCTAGATAAGTCATCTCTTTTCCTCATATAATTCTTTTGATCAAATTAATATAAATCTATGTTTTACTACACCTGATTATATTTCACTCTTTAATCTATCCCCTTTATTGTTTAGGAAATAAACCTTAGATTCCAAAAAATAATAAAAATATTTGTTGAACCTGACTTATTTCAAACAAATTTTAAACCCTAGATACCCTTACGATTTTTCCTTCACATTATTGTGTAAAAATTCAATTTTAAAATTCAAATTTTTGTATAATTTTCCATGCATTTATTTTATTAAAATTTATTTTAGAACTTAAATTATTTCAATAATTTTCAAAATTTCTAAAACACCAACCTGAAACCCTAGATCTACAAACTAGGTCCTCAAACCCCAAGCCGTCCTTGCAAATTTTAGATAATTTTTTTGGAATTTTTACAAATTGTTTGGAGTGTCAAAAATAATTTCAAAATATCTATGTTAGTAGTTATTCACACATTTATTTTCTTAATAGTAGTTTTACATATTCTATTTGGTATAAGTAATAAAATGGACACTAAGGCACTTCTTCCCTCTCATCCTATAGATAAATTTCTAATTTTTTCTCATAATTATTACAATGAATGGACAAATTTACAAAATTATACATTTTCCAAACATGAGGAAAATGATTTCAAATACAATGAATATAATTACTATTGTTGTAAGGAGAAATAAGATGATGTATATGAAAGGAATGATAGTGAATAAAAAGTAGATATATATATATCTCTAAGGCATAATTTAAATGATCAATCTAATGTTCTTAACTCTACTTTGTCATCTCAAACAATGACAAAATAATGTTTAAATGATAAATCTCTTACTCTTACTTCTTATATTGCAAATGAAAATAATGCATGCACTCCATTCAAAGATAACATAGATTCACATAATATTGGAATTTCACATGATAATTTATTGCATATTATAAAATAATTAACATCTTCTCTTACCCCTCTCCCTAGTGATGATGGAAGTGATAATGAATATGATAGTGAAAATGAAAATAAATATGACAATGAAGGTGAATATGATAGTGATACTTCTACTTTTCCTCTTCCAAATGAACAAAATTCTAATTGTGATAATGCATGGAATAACGATATCTATTATACATATAGTGAGGAATAAAATGAACCTCATGCTTCTAAATCTTCTCTTACTCCTCTCAGATATAATGCATTGTAAAATTTTGCATTTACTTCTATACATGATTTTATTTCAAATCATTCCCATGTCAATGATAACATCATATCTTCTATTAAATTAGGATGTGATTAACTAAATACTAAAACAACCAATGAATCTTCAAAGCCACACCTTATTACAGTAGCACATGTTTCTCACACTTCACCTAAAGAGAATGGTATCTGGCATCCCTATACTAATCTCCAAGTTACTATTCCTACAAAGGTTCAAGTGATCATACCCCTTCTCTATGATCCAATTGCTAAATGTAGCATGCACATGGATAAAATAAATTATCAACTTCATTGACTAAATGAACCACTTAAAGATATTAATATACCATCCCAAGGGATTATTTATTTGATGCATGTAGTTGGTGAATTATAAAACCAAGTACATCTCCTTACTTTGGAAAACAAGGCTTATAAGTCTTGTATGGATGCCAATGGCTTACATGGTAACCTTTTCCAAAGACATTTGTCAAAGCTTCATTGCCTAAGCATTTCTAGATACCATCATTACCTCAATTTGATGTAACTAGAGATCGATTCATATACCTTAAAGGCTTTAGAAAGGATTTTTCATCTTATGTGAGTCATTTGATTATACTTAAGTTATTCCAATAAAAATTAGTGGGTAATGAAAAAAATTGGTTCTTTCATCTACTTCCTTTTGGTTCCTTGCATACATATGATGATTTAGATTAGGCATTTCTTAGATATTACATAGAAAACATGGGGCCTCATGTTACATATCATAAACTCACCACATTACATCAAAATACTTCAGATCTAGTTAGTGATTATATATTATGATTCAAGACACATGTTAAGATTGATCTATAAACCAATATATTTAGAGATTTAGCATATCCTTATTAAGGGGATTCACCAACCCCTACTAGAGAATATATTATTTAAGATAGAATCCTCTTTTAGGCACTTATGTTATACATTTTAAGATTTAGAAAACAAATTAGGATTGATTGAGTAAGATTCATTTTATCGGCTAACTTTGGATTTCACAACATTACCTCCATCTATAATTCCTAGCAGTCAACATCCACCATGTCCCAAACAAGATAGGAAACCATAGCCAAAAAGGCAACCATTTCAGAATAGAGAGCTAGTTTCTAGAGCACTACCTATAGTATGCACTAAAATATATATAATTATGGCACCACTATAGTTTGATTCAGAGTGAAATAACCCATATGTCATATTATCAACACTACTAGATAGGAGGATAATCACATTGCCTTCTACTCATTATTGATATCCACATTGTTAGGAACCCCTCCAAGGAAGCACAATTGATTACTTTTCTTATAAGCAATTAAACATGGAATTATACCAGAATGATTAAGTAACTAGAAACTTGAAACAACAAAGAATTTGAGAGACAATACACAATCTTGTATTAAATACTCTTAGAAGAAAATACAATAAAGAAGATGCCACTTCTTCTTCCACCTCAAAGGTTTGCCATACCTCAAGGACTTCTTCCCTCTCTCTCTTTCTCAACCACAACTAACTCAACAACCTGAGTTGTTATCCCCTCCTTGAATGCTTCAGCTGATCTCCTTGACCTTACACCTTGTAGATCTCCTTGACCTTGCTTCCTTGCTTCAATGCTTTTACTTGCCTTCTTAATTACAATACATGCCTCATGGGTCTTTAAATAGGATCCCATGCATACAAAAATAGACCTCTAATTACAATAATTAGACACACATCTTGAGACTATAATTAGCCCTTAATCATGCAAACGCTTGCTTCAACGAACTCACTATCTGTGCAATGAACAGTTTTGGAACCACCACAAGCGACCGATGTCAGTCCCTGTCTGACTGGTGCTGACTGACGTCGGCCAACTCCATGCCGATGCCGATTGCCTTTTGAATTCATCATGACCGACGTCGGTTATACTGCTGACGCTGGTGTCTCTGGAACTTTAGCAACCTCCTCCATGTCTGCAACAATTGAAGCTTTTAGCTCCACAACCTAACAATCTCCCACTTGGAGATAAATAGCAACAACTGTACCTATACCTATACACCATCTAGTTTGTTTCCTTGGCTCTATATCCCTCTTCAAGATCACTCTTGAAGACCAACCACCACAAAACCTGTGATGCTATCCTTGTCATTCAAGTCCCCTGCCGCATCTGAACTTTCTGACAGCTCCCACTGGAGACAAAATCAACCTATGATCTTCCATGTCTCTTATGCCAAAAGAATTTTGCTTCTCCTAAATTCTTCATGACATACCTCTGAACTAACTTTACCCTTAGCTCAGCAACTCCCTGTATATGTAACCCTGCAACAAGCAACACAATATAGTAATAGGATAATGTAGCTAATATTATCCGACCTGGTAAATAAAAATACAATGGTCAAACCTCCATTGTCCTGCAGCCTAATCAAGACCATATACACTGGCCTCCTATCTCACATGTCCATCCACTCTCTTCTCTAACTTGGGAATCCATCCCTCATCTAGTGCTTTCTTCCAGCTGACAACTCCACCAACAAACACCTATTTGGTTCTTCTCTAAGGACTCACACTCCTCATCCATGCCAAGCTCCCACTGTTTCTGGATTCTACCTGCATTGCCTCTTCATATCTTCCTGGTTCTTGACCATCAGTAAGCAACAAATAAAATAAAGAAGGTGAACAATGAATATGAGGTTCACATACCCTTTCTGACCTCCATATGGGTGTTTAAGACTCCTTAACAGCTTGTTGTCCACACAACATCCATTCCAATGACCGATCTCAGCCATCTCCCAGTTTGTACCCGATTGATGTCGATTCCCTGCACTGACCCTGACTATCGATGTCATTTCCCTGGCCAACGCCGGTGTCCCCTCTACCGACATTGGTTCCTGTCTACACGATGTCAGACTTCTCATGCCTGACTCTATCGACCCTGTTGGTCTGCACATGACCGATGTCGGTATCTGCCTGACTGACGTCAGTTCCATGTGACCGATGTCGGTACCTATGTGTTCCTGTAAGTGATGACTTCTTTATCCATGAGCTCATCTTGGATCAAAACCCTATCCATACTACCCTGCTCAGAATTATTCAGCCCCTGTGACTGATCTTTATCCATCATCTCCTCCATAAACACCAAGGCTTCTATGTTCTTGTCAAAAGCATCAAATTTCCTTTTCCTGCAATGAACTCGATTTATGCCTTCCGAATTTGAACTTATACCTTTTGACTCAAGAACGTCCATTCCCTTCTTATTCATGTGACCAAGCCTATTAAGCCACATCTTTGAATCTACAGCTGAAATAGATAAACCAGAAGTAGAATCAGTAATACAAGTAGATAGATAAAGAGTACCTACTTTCTTACCTCTTGCTAAAACAAGTGCACCCTTGGTAACCTTCTAAGAATCTGCTATGAGGGTTATTGTGTATCCCTCATCACCCAACCTTCCTACAAAAACCAAACTCTGCTTCAAAATTGGGACATGCATAACCTCCTTCAACACCCATGTGTTGTCCATCTGCAATTTCAGTTGCACTTTCCCTTTGCCAACTATTTGACAAGGCATACCATCCCCTAAATAAAGCACTCCAAATTCTCCCTGGACATACTCATGGAACAAATCTCTATTTGGAGATGCATGAAAAGAAGAACCAGAATCTAAAACCCATGATTCTATCTGACTATCCAAAGAAAGTATGAGAGCATCTTGTGCCATAATACCTGTATCCTTTACTTCTTCATTACCTTCATGTTTATTTTCTTTATCCCTTAACCAACACTATTTATTTGTGTGTCCTTTCTTTCCACAAAACCAGAAGGTGATACTTCCATTTATGGATTCGGATCTCCTTCCCATCTTCAACCTTGATTTCCCTTGCTCGACCTTCTCTCTTTGCCTTCCCCTGCTTTTTGCACTTAGAGAATTCCCTAATGATTCACCTGTGCTTTTCCTACGTATTTCTTCATTCAAGATTACACTCACAACATCATCAACTTTTAAGATTTTAGAAGCAGACGCAGAATTACTTACTGCCATAACCAAACTATCCCAGCTTTCAGGTAAAGAGTATAAAATTAAGAGAGACTTTACTTCATCATCAAAAACAATATTGACTGAAGCTAACTAGTTTACCAAACCATGGAAATCACTAAGATGAGTATGTACCGATCCACCTTCCTACATTTGCAAAGTAAATAACTACTTCATAAGAAATACCTTATTTCAAGCTGAGGGCTTTTCATATAAATTTGCCCAAGATTTTTTCAACTCTTCCATTGTCTTACACTGTGATAAGTTGGAAATCATAGACGATGCAAGGCTCAACCTTATGGATCCCAGAGCCTTCCGATCAAGAACATTCCATTCTTCATCCTTCATATCTGTGGGCTTGCATGCAACCCCACCCAACGGTAAGTACAAATCCTTCTGATATAGATAATCTTCTATCTGCATCCTCCAATGTTGATAATTATTGCCGTTAAACTTCTCCATTCGTAGCTTACTTTCTTCTGCCATTGCTATACTCCCACTCAAATAGAAACCCTTGTGAATGACCTGTAATCAAACAATAACCTGCTCCCTGAAACCTAAGCTCTGATACCAACTATTAGGAACCCCTGCAAGGAAGCACAATTGATTACTTTTCTTATAAGTAATTAAACACAAAATTATACCAAAATGATTAAGTAACTAGAAACTTGAAACAACAAAGAATTTGAGAGACAATACACAATCTTGTATTAAATACTCTTAAAAGAAAATACAATAAAGAAGATGCCACTTCTTCTTCCACCTCAAAGGCTTGCCACACCTCAAGGACTTCTTCCCTCTCTCTCTTGCTCAACCACAACCAACTCAACAACCTGAGTTGTTATCCCCTCCTTCAATGCTTCTGCCGATCTCCTTGACCTTACACCTTGTAGATCTCCTTAACCTTGCTTCCTTGCTTCAATGCTTTTACTTGCCTTCTTAATTACAATACATGCCTCATGGGTCTTTGAATAGGATCCCATGCATACAAAAATAGACCTCTAATTAAAATAATTAGACACGCAGCTTGAGACTATAATTAGCCCTTAATCATGAAAACACTCACTTCAACAAACTAACTGTCTGTGCAATGAATAGTTTTGGAATTACCACAGGCGATCGATGTCGATCCCTGTCTGACTGGTGCTAACCAATGTCGGCCGACTCCCTGTCGATGCTGGTTGCCTTCTGCATTCATCATGACCGACGCCGGTTATACTGCTGACGCCAGTGTCTTTGGAACTTCAGTAACCTCCTCCATGTCTGCAACAGTTGAAGCTTTTAGCTCCATAACCTAACACACATCTCCTATAGAACCATCCACATCAACCTTTTTATAACTATCATCATATCTTTGGACATAGAGACAATTATTTTTATGTACTTAAGGACTATATTAATAGATGTGTTGATAATGGCATCATATCATTCACACCAAGGGCATCAAGGTCTCCTCCATCACTGATCCATAGACCTCATTCCTCCATGACTAAGTCATCCCATGATATTCCTTCATAGGAATCATCAGTTATTCATCATGAGAGTCATGCAATTTCTCAGACAGAGCCTCATAGGAGATCTCCTATCCCACCTACTCAAAGGGTTTGGAGACTAGTATAATAAGAGTAGCCTACATATAGTATTGTAGTTCGTGGAGTACATAGTGTAGTTCCATATACATATCTAACATAGTCACAGGTACCATAATAGAGTTTTCAAAGTCCTATTTCATGTAGTAACCCATTACAGTTAAGATTAGATAAACCCACATTATAAAGTACTACTCTAGATAGATATTTACTATAACCCAATTTTATAGGACCTATTTCACATATCAACCCACTACAATTGAGATTAGATGAGCCCTCATCAAAGGTTATAGTCCCATCTTGATATATTGCTCAGTCATACACATCACAACAAAGGTAATAGGGCATTATTGCATGTATCAATCCACTAAAATTATGGATAGATGAACCTCCTTCATAGCACATAGTTTTAGTTTCACATCTATTGAGATTTCATATTACAAAGTCTCTATGTATATCTATAACCAATTCACCATAAATAGTATCAGATATAGGGCATGTTTTTACACAACATGAGTAGTATTGACACTTATTCAGTTGGCCATCAAGGTTTAGATAATGATGAAGTAGCTAGGGGTTGATACACACATAGTGATATCTTACATCCCCTTCTACTAACAACTAACATTCCTAGTTATAAATAACCATCCCTAGCCAAACAAAATTATTAAATCCCAATCTTACCAATATCCTATTTTACCAATCTTAAATCAACTCACTTTATCAAATCAATTTATAAATTACAAAACAATTTTTTTACTGACATGTGATTCAAAATCAAAACTAGCATCACACTTAAGCCTATCAACAAAAATCAAATCACATCCCAAATATCATTTTTACAAAACATATGTAACCTTAACATCAATGCCAAATCAACTATTTACAATTAAAATTTTGCAATAAATATACCAATATACTTCAAATTCCATAACATAATAGACATGAGTCAAAATCAAACATGTATCCATATATTTATATATATATATATATATATATATATATATATATATAACAATTTTTCAATACATATACACTAGTATTAAGTACTATAAATAATTAATGGGTTTCATGCCCTCACTCTTAGTCTCACCCTCCCTACCAATACTAGTCCCATAATCCACCCTAACACTCGATGGCATTGCACCTCCTCCAGCTATCACATGCCTCTTGTGATAACCCTCTCACTCTAGTAGTTTACCATGTTCTTCACTCAAGTCTGCATATCAACTTTGGTGGTCTATGTACTCATCCATGATCCTCATACTAACAAACCAAAAATTAGGTGGAGGCATCCTATGCCTATCTAGCTCTTCTCTAAACTCATTTGTCTCTCTTGTTACCCTAACATATGTAGCTATTACTATAGAAGCCCTATCAAAAAGATAGTCTTGGATACTAGCCATGATTGTCACTCACTCTATCAATCCCTCCTCCACTACATTATTAGGTACTTGCCATGTGAGTTCTCAGAGTGTCTACTCAATTATGGTATCTTAGTAATGATCATCTCCACTTCCTACCTCAACCTGTGCTCCATCTCAAACACATCCCACTTCACCTACACACAAATTATGACACTACATTAGCTATATACTTTGAAATCAAACCAAAAATATAAAGTTATACAAAATTCAAATATAATCAATACTTACCTCCCATCTTCTAGATTGACTCATGATCCTCATACTCTAGAGCATCCCCTACCGCAATAAGTTACAATGGAGCCTATTGATGCCTACCTCACCACACAGTATACATATATGTACATATAATGTCATCCACATCCATAATATCTATGGTCACATCCCTCACATCTAAAGGCAATAGTGAAATCTCAGCCGCAGTAGGCCTCATATGATCTCTTTTCCTCATGGATGCTTCCACCCTCTACATCCACACCCATGTTACTAAGGGCACATCCTGTAGTACCCCAAACTATATAGTTATGTAATCATACTAAAATCACTCTTATACTCCAACCTAGTGGTAATGTATCCAATAGTTGATTGTCATGTATCTTAGTTCTACTCCATCATTTTCCCACCCAATAAATCCTTTATTAGGCCTCCATATGATGTCACTAACCACTAATCCATCAAAAACCTACCTATAATGGTCCATCATAGGGGATTGGATAGCCAATATAATCATAAACCAATATCTAAATGGCTATGGAGGCACCCACTTTTCCCTCAATAATCTAATTAACTGCACAAATGCTATGTTATCATAGGCCTAACAATACATTAAGGTCACCATGCTCACTTCACCACTAAATGACTCCCATGTAAACCTATAGGGATCCTTATATAGGTGGGATAGCATAGTCCCCCCCATGAGAATATAGTTCCATATACCTCCATACTACATTTAATACTATGCATCCTGTATGAAATAGATACTCCACTCCCATTCACAACAAAAAAATATGCCAACAAAACATCTAACCACTTCTAAAAGTGTAGAACAACTAGACTATATAATAACTAATAGTAACACATCATGGTCACTACCTCTCTGATGTATACTTGAGGGCACACCATCAAACTAAAAATATGCATGATCAATGGCATCAATACCTATAATAATCTTGTACCAACATTCATCTCCCACTAACTCATAAAATCAATATGTGATACACATCCTCCAAAGTGACAATCATCTCCCCTATAAGAAGCCAAAAACTATATGTATCTACATTTGACCTCTCACATAAAGTAGTCATCAAATATCAATCCCATTGGACTGTACCTAGGTCACACACATAACCTGATATCACCCTATACATAACCACTCTCTCATTAGTAAATGTTGGTAGTAGCCTCAATGTCTCCATCACCCATCCCCTATAGAATTCTCTCATTCATACCTTGCCTTGCAAAGCACTAAAAACAACACATATTAATCAATAATTCCAAATCCAAATCCAAAATAGAATAACAGTCAACAATAAAGTGGCATCATTAAAAAATTATGCCTCTAGGATAATAGTGTTGGATATAGGACAACAACACTAGACATGAGCATTGTAACCTAGACAAGAGCAATGAAACCTAGATAGGAGCACTAGATATAGGACAAGAATGACAAAACTAGAAAAAAAATTATAAACTAATCGTAAACTACTTTAAAACATTAAAATAGGCTTAAAATGACAAGAATCAAGTGTTTGAGTTACTTACTAGGGTCACATCACTACCAGCATGAACCTAGGCCTTCAACTACTCAAAATGGATCATGGTAGTTGCTCATCTCCTTAGCATTTTTCTCACTCTAGAGCTCGAAATATCTACCTATTCAATGAAAAAATTAACCAAAAATCAATCCAATTTCCTATATTAACCAACTTATTCATTCAAATCAAAATACCATTTTACCCATAACTCGAGCCTTGTAACTCCATTTTTCAAACTATTTTATTCCACAAAATCATAATAATGATACCTTCAACATCAGTCAAACTTTGCTCTCTTACTATCTCATCTGCCTACTATAACACATACATTTATGTATTTCTCTTATACCTAAACACACACCTTTGTCCTCATTAATCCAAATGTGTTCCACTTTCATTAACTCAATCTAATCAATCGAACAACCTCTCAATCCATTCATAACATACCAAACTTATTTCTATTATTACACCACTAGTCATCACTTTTGGCTCGACCTCCTTTATCATAGATTTTGTCCCTCTCTCCAAAAGGGTGGAATCATTCATACTATTCCCATTTCCAAACTGACCCATCATACCCATCCACTCTCATAATTGGATATACCATGGTTCTTACACATCCAATAGTTATATTATTAGATTCAGCTTAGATCAGTTGAGATATATAGTGATTCAAATTATATGGGTCACTCAACATTACTTAAGACATTTAGAGAGATATACCTTTAGTTTAAAAATACAAAAACTATTTAGATATATTGGTTCAAATTATATGGATTCAGAGAGATTTTGGTACAATACATACTCAAATGCCAGATTTGGGGGCATGTATATACTACACATCTCATACATACAACTTCATACAACATGACATAGTTTATAGAATCAGATAGAAAACTATAGACATAGTGTAGAGCATAGTGTTTTAGGTCTCCAATTTTGCAAATGAGTCATGGAAAGATATGTCATATCACATGTGGTTATATATATTACTAGATTATACAGACACATCTCTCACATATCATATTTGGGGTCATGACACAGATGTTGATGTTCTTCATCACTCAAGATTATACACATGGAATGGCAAAACATGTCATTCTCTTATTGCACATTTACTAGAGTTTAAAATTACACCCATTTGTACCTAGGATATCACCAAATTTTATTTCATGACCATCTATAATGGTTAGTCCATTATACTACTTAGATATAGACTACACAAGTTTGTATGGGATAGAGGATAGACATTGGTTTTGGGCCTTCAACCATTTTTCAGCTCTAATTCAGATATTCAAAGTGGGGGAGTGATATATTTTAGTCCTCATAGCATAATTTTTTTATAACAATCTATATTACATGATTTTATGTGTGATAAAGGATAGATATTGGTTTTGGGCCTTTGAGCATTTCTCCTCTTCAATTGAAATTAGCATAGGGGGAAAGAATTTCCCTCCTCCATGATACATGGATTCTAGATTTAGATTCAACACAAGGGGCATCCACTCCATGTATTCCTTCTCTTTCCAATTACTATTCATCTCTCCAATCACTTCCCTATCTAGGAAGTGAGTTGGAGCCTTACAACGCATTTATCTCCACACAGGCAGGTTTAGGTATGCATGTTCCTTGTCTTTCTTTGAATCTAGTATTTAATTTCATTGCATCACTAAAATAAAATTGGGGTAAATGTATATAACCTAAATTGATCAAACAACCACACATATCATGTCTTTTCACAATCATTTTTATAGGAGACTATGACTGGAGAATATGACACGTGTTCATACTAGCCATGTATTTGGTTTACTTGTCTTGGTATTATTTATTGCTTTTATCACTTATCCATCATCTCAGTATACTAATCTATACCTATAGAGACCCCCAGACTTGGCCTATGTTAGTACTAGCCTTTTTTTTTGAGTCTTGGAAAATAGAATTCTATAGGACTATAACACTTGATGCTCTTGTCCTACTTGGTGTTGTTGTCCAACTATCATTTTTTCTTGCTTAATGGGTCGTTAACCCTTCTTAGCCCCTCTTTTAAGTTTTTTTACCTTTTTTATGTTGAATAATGTGAATAAATCTCCCAAATTCAAAATAAATATTCTCCTATGCAAAGGACTTCATAAGTCAATTTATATCTATAACTTACTCCTTTGGCACACTAAGTAACTAAAAATTAGTCAATAGCATAACACAAAATTTTGTACCACACATAAATTTTCATGTATGATCAAGGAAGGGCCTAGACGAAAGTTCATTCTTACGTCTACCATGTGCATTGATTATGCATGTTCCCTAAGGGAGAACTACATTTTATTTGAGACCCTAGTTTGAGTATTAATATAGGCAACGATCAGGACAACATGGGTTCTATATCATGCGATCATACTTCCCCTAACATATTTTTTCCCCATTTGCTTATGATATATATATATTTTGTGTGTATAGATAGATATAGGGTTTTGGAATAAAATATATTATACAATGTCACATACAAATGATCATAGAAAGATAAAGACACCTACGGGACCCAAAAACTAGACTACATAGGAATCTAGAACTAGAATTTGATTTGGACAATAGCACTATAATTGGACTACAATGTTGGACACCAAAGTCTTCACTTTTTGGCACTCTTTTGCTTTCACTGAATGAAAGCTTGATTCAAGTTTTTGACATCTTCCCAATCCTGCACAATAGTTTTTAACCTTTGAATCATCCATTTTAGCTAGTTTTTCTAGATAAGTCATCTCTTTTCATCATGTAAATCATTTTATCAAATTGATATAAATCTATGTTTTACTACACTTGATTATATTTCAATCCTTAATCCATCCCCTTTATTGTTTAAGAACTAAACCCTAGTTTCCTAAAAATATTAAAAACAACATGATATTGATATGATAATGATGCTATCATACACACATGAGTGCATAGGTCAACATATTTGGAATACAAGGTCTCCATCCAACTTGGCATCCTTAGTGCTTGCACCATTAAGGCCTCTAACCAACTAGTGTTCCCTCAGTGCCCTGTTTGCTCATAGTGGTAGAGTTTATGCACTCATGTTTTCTAGTTGAGTCACTATACCACTAAACCTTTCTATTTAATGTCATATCTTCCTTTGTATTTGTTGTGGAGTATTGTTCATTCTAATCCATTTTTGACTTGAGCATTGAGTGAGGCTTATGGAGATATATAGACCTTGTGCCCTTTATGTAATTTCATTGTAAGTTATGTGCTATTGTGCTACTTATTTAGGAGTTATGTAAGTTATGAGTGATAGATTTGTGATCTTAGTGTGATGTATGTTTGAGCCATTGTAATGCATTCCATCTCCACCTCAATATGAATACGTCTATTACAGTTATGATCTCTTTTATATTCTATCTTCAATATTTGTGTGTGTTCACTCTATGTCACCAATATTGGATGTCTAATTATGTATAATTCTCATAGAAAAGCATAAAACAACCATCTACACACTGTAACAAAATAGGGTTGTTGAATGCATGGATAAGACTCTTCTAAAGAGAGTAAGGAGCATGCTTAGTAATGAAAATTTTTATAGGTGTTTATGGTTATAATTAGTTTGTATAACATGTTATATGGTAAATTTCTCACCATCCATTGTAATATTCCTGAAGAGGTATGGATAGATTATCCATGCAATTATTCATATTTAAATGTTTTTAGTTATAATTCGTATGCACTTACCAATAAGAATAAGTGTTTATAATTAAACCCAAGATCCAAGAATTAAATATTTATTGGGTATGGTGAAGGAGATGGTGTTAAGGGATATAAAATGTAGGATTCTACTACTCATAAAATCATCATTAGCAAAAATGCACAGTTTGATGAATCATCTTTTATAAAATCATATGCATAAATGAAACAAAAATAGAAACCTAAACATAAACATGTCAAGGTTGAATTTGAGTTATTTTTTGATGCTGAATATGTTGAAGTTTCACAACAAGCTAAGGAAATACCTCCATAGCTAATATGGAGATTTAAATGGGTCAAGTATCCTCCTAGTAAGTACAGTCCCAATATTTCAATTGCTTTGATTTTTAATGATGGGGAACCAAATTTCTATTAGGAATCATTGGAAGGTTTTGATAGTGCCAAATTTAAAAAGGAAATGTAGATGGAAATTGATGCCTTGGATAAGAATGAGTCATGGGACCTAGTACAAATTTTGAAAGGCAAAAAACCAATTGGTTGTCAATGGGTTTACAAAAAAAACATAGGTGTTGATGATAAAGTTTAAATATACATGGGCATATTGGTGGAAAAAGGATTTGAATATAAAGAGCGTATTGATTACCATGAAATATTTCCACTAGTTATTAATCTTCTTTTAATTCAATTTGTTCTAGCATTGGTGGATTTACTTGATTTGGAGTTGGAGCAGTTAAATGTTAAAACAACATTCTTGCATGGAGATTTGGAAGAGGATATATATGTGGAATAGATTGAAGGTTTTGTACATAATTAAAAAAGTTATTTATTTTCAAGCTCATGAAATCATTATATGGCATAAAATAATCACCCAGGCATTGGTACAAGAAATTTGAATCCTTCACGGGGAGATAGAATTTTGTTAGGAATATGATCATTGTGTTTACTTAAAGGTTTTTGATATTAGCCTATTAACTAAATTGGCATTATATGTTAATGATATGCTTGTAGTAAGGAAAATCATGGTAGATATCAATATTTTAAAGGTTCATCTATCTAGGACATATGATATGAAGGATATAGGAGTAGCAAAAGAAATCTAAGGCATGGAGATACATAGAGATAGGAAAATTGGTAAGCTTTGGCTATCATATAAGAACTAATTGCAAAATATACCAATCATACTTGGTATAAAGAAAGTGAAACCACTTCTTATCCTTTTTTATTCCCATTTTAAACCTTTCTCAAGTTTATGTGCTATTAGAAATGAAGAAAAGGAGAATATGTCTCTTATATCATATGTTAGTACATTAGGAAGTTTAATGTATGTCATGTTATGTACAAGGCCTAACATTTCACATGCAGTTGGAGTTATCAGTAGATATATGAGAAAATGGGTAAATAACAATGGGATGTAGTGAAGTGGGTGTTTCACTAATTACAAGGCATAAGTGATTATTGCATCACCAACAATAGTAATGGTGATTATATTTATAGATATGTTGATTCAGATTTTGTAGGTGAATTACATAAAATAAGATAGACTTATTGATTAACTTTTTAAACTTACAGGTGGATGTATTATTTTCATGCCAAAGCTTCAAAATATTATTTTTGTATCAACTACTAAGGTAGAATATGTGGTTGCATATCATGCTCTTCAAGAGGAAATTTGGCTAAAGGGAATATTAGGAATGTTTAGAAGAGAGCAATCCAAAATGAAGGTATTATACGATATTGAGAGTGTAATTTATTTGACCAAAAATCCACCACATCCTAGTAAGACCAAGCATATTGTTGTAAATTACCATCTTGTTAGATAAGTGATTGATGAAGGAAAAGTAAAGCTCTTGAAAAGGTTCACATAAATGAAAATAGTTCTGATATTTTCACAAAATCAATATTATGAGAGAAGTTAAAATGGTTCTCAGCTTCTCTTGGATTTTTGAAAAGGTAATGATTTGGTTAGTAGGATATCAAGTGGAAATTATTGTCAAGGTAGAGATTGTTAGATATGCGACATCAAAGTTGAATTTTAGATCCCTTTGCAGTATAGTTTGTATCCCACATCTTGATAGGTGTGAGTGGGAAGCGGGGGTGGGGGGTGGGGTGGGGAACCCCACCCACCCCACTCCCACTACTATCATATAGGGTGATGGAAAAAATCAAGAAATAAAACACCTATTTCTAGGAAGACCAATTCCATCAAATTCTATTTTTAGAACAAAATTCTTAATGGCATTTTCCACTCTATTTTTAGGAGAAGGAATCCTAACAATTTTTAAAAAATTAGGTGTATTTATCTTTTTTTAGTTTTCATGTAGTCTAATAAGTGAGGTCACATGTAATATATTCATTTTATACTTAATAAAACTTTATATCTTACACTTTGGATGTTTCCTTAGTTTTTCTAAGGTGTTACCATGTAAATACTACGTTTTCCTTATGCATGTTGAGTATCTTGTCTCTTTAATTATCTCTATTACTATATTTTTTTTATGTTATTGTATCGTGCATGATTTACTAATAATAAGGATAATTCACTAGATTGATTTTAATAATTTGGTTACTTTTGTTACAAATAAAAGAGAGCCACATCTATTTATCTCTCACAATAGAGATATACAAAATGATTACCTCTACAATGGAACATTAATCATTTGAGATTTTATAAGGAAACATGCAAAATGAAAAGATGGAATTATGGTTAAAAATGGTTCAATTATCAATGTATGTAATGATAAATTTATCAATGGTATAAGAAACTACCAAGGATACTTATCTACAACTTTAATCATTAATATGGGATATGTTGTAATTACTAGAGAGTCATTTGGTTGTATTATTTTTCTTATTACTTTATGGCTTAAGGAAATATTGACTCAGTTTAATGTGGTGAAAAATTATGGATCATGTGATATGTTTCTAACTAGAAATTAGATACATCAAATGCAAGTAATATTATCCACTTTATATCAATATCTATTTATTTCTACATGAAAATCAAGTTATTATTAACCATAGAGTAACAACACAACAATATGCTCAAGAATAACTATTTACTAAGTAATTACCAAAGTAAAAATAAATTATTAGACCCCATGGAATAGAATATAAGATTAACAAAACCCAATATTACACTTAAAAGGGGATTTTTATTGCAACCTATTGTCATTGCACCAATAAATGAGTTTAAATATGATCTACTTGTTCAAGATAATATTCCTACAATGGATCATACTATTATATGAGAATATAGAGTGTATGAAAATCATGGTGATAATGGTGATGAAATTTTAAAATATTTATTAAACTTAGGTACATTGACATCCTAATTTAATATTTAAAGATACATGTTCTTCGATGTATATATAATATAATGATGACTCACTCGATTTTGATAGTATCATTAGTTAGCTTTTACTAACTAATTAATTATATTTGTAGAAAAGAATATTTAATTCATTTACATAGTTTTATTTTCACTTTTTTTCTCTTTTAATGACATATTAATATCATTTTTTACTTTTTACACCTTTCTATTCTTATATTTGATGTTTAGATTTTAGAAATGTTGACCCCTTTATCATTTTTATTGTATGTTCGGTCACCCACATGGGTCCTTATTTTCTGTCTTATCTCTTCATTCCAATTTACCCAATCTTTCCTTATGTCTTTAGCTTTGTGTTCTTAATATTTTTTATTTTGATTTTGTTATGATATTAATCTCAAATCATGTAGTTTAGTTTACTTATTTGAGTATGTAACATTTATTTATAACTATATTACATGTTATGGTTTCTTTTATTTCATGTGTCATGCATATTTCTTCTTTTAATTTTCCATTTTACCTTCCTAAGGTTTAATTTCCCACTTTTTTATTTAATTTTTATTTTTGGTATCACATTTGATCTTCTTTCTCCTTTATATTACTTGTCTTCCTTGAAATTTTATTATTTTTGTCCCATCCTAAAATCCTATGCTAACTATCAACTTTTAAAATCACATTTACTCTAGTAACATGCACCTATGCAATTTGAATTTTAATGGAAATTATGGGTCACTATTGATCCCATTTTATATTTTTATTTCCTCTTGATTTGTTTTATGTGATTAGATGTTTTTATTTATTGTTACATATCTTTTAGAAATTTATTTCCATTATCTTATTAAACAATGACTTGTGACAAGATAGCATGCTATGACTATGCTACAGTACATAATGCATGTTCCTAATTATTTATTTATTAAAAGAAAATATTATATAACTATTTAAATATACATGTTACTAATCATATTACTAAAATAGATGTAGGATTTTTATACCAAAAGTATATACACACATGATCTTAGATTAAAAGTAAGTTTTAGGTGACATCCCATGCTCTTCATGGGGGATTTTTTGGGGAAACTCTTCATACCATTTTAGGTTATATCTTTATTTATTTTTCATATTGAGCTATTATTTTATCTTATATATTTTGGTATATATTTATTTCTAATAATGTCCTTAGATGTACTCAATAATTATATATATGTTCATGTGTATACTATGTTTCTTATATATGGTTTTTCTTTGTGTTTAATTCTATGCTTATGGTGAATACTTTGTTCTTATTTCCATGTTCATATTCAAGATATTCATTCAATTTTTGTGGTATGTATACTTTATGTCTGATATGTGTTCCTTGTTTTCTTTATGATCTCTATGTTTGATGTATATTTTATTTATACTTTGTGTTTGATGTGTTATGTATGTTTACTCTATGTGTGATCTATATAGAGTTTCTATAGTGTGTTTACTCTTTATTTATTATGCCTTCCCTACTTTCTCTATCTACTCTATGTTATGTATGTTATGTGCTTACTCTGGGTTCAGTGTCCCTTCCCTTCTTTCTCTTTTCTCTTTTTTTTGTGTATGGTTATGATGTTCTTATAATGTATGATTTTTTTTCCTTTTTGATTGGTGATGTAAGTCCCATATTTCATTTTTGTAAATATCAAATGTTTTATATATTATATGGTGCCATGATCTATATAATGTAGAATGCTTAGTTTATAATTTTTCCATGATGCATATCATATAATCTTTTACATGTTCTTTCATATGTTTCCATGATCTCTAATATGCATACATTACTTAGGGGAAAAGTTCATACTTGTGTTTGGCAATACTATATATGATAATACACATTTTATATCTTGTCTTATTAGGGCCATATGTTGTAGGCCTTACACTATTTTCATTTTTCACATGTGTGTGAATATTAATCCTCCACTTGTAATAGTTATATTTCTCCCATGTGGAAAACATTGCTAATGCATTTGTATATTACATTATAGGCATGTGAGAAAAATTACGTATAACATACCAGCTTTCAAGATGATATATTTTAATGTTAGACATTACTAATTTTATTTTATATATTACACAAGATGCACACAACCTCTTTTCTTTAGATATGTGGTTCATAATTTCATCTATCATCTTAAAATGTAGGCATATATTCCATGTATTATATTCAAAATTTACAATATAGACTCCAAAATTTTTACATTTTGTACAAATGTTGCTTATGTAAATGAGGTAATTAAATTTTTTTGTTACTCCTAGAATTCTCTAGTACATAGTACATATTATTTTTGAGATTAATCTTTATTTGGGCATGTCAAATATCCTTAGTTATGTATTATTTGAGAGTTTATATGTTTCCATGATATTATGTATTTGAAAAAGATAATTTCAAATCCATTATGTTTATTGAAATTAAATATGATACATTAGTTTACTTATACTTAGGGAGAACAAGAAAATGTTAAATTATCTAATGAATTATAGGAAATGAGAAATCCATTCTTTATAAAAAATAAGAATACTGATCCATAGGGAATAATGAAGAGTTGGATCACCTTAAATAAATAATACTTATCAACATAAATAACCTATAACTAATTAGAATTAATTACAAAACCATTTAATACAGTCACCTTAACAACTAAGTATATTTTCATGCCTCGATTGATTCATTATTGTTCTCTATGAACTACCAATCCCAAGCATATTATTATTATTATTATTATTATTATTATTATTATTATTATTATTATTATTATTATTATTATTATTATTATTATTTATACTGATTGGACTCTTTTTATTTTAAATAGTTCAAATTAAGGTAAAACTACTTCTGAACTAGTATGAAATCCAACCTAAACACATCAAGAGGTCTGACTCTACACCTAGATTACAAAAGATAAAAGAAGTTGTAACACTCTAGGAAAATAAAAAGGCCCAACCAGAAGAGACAATGATAGTGAAAAAAGGAAAACACTACATTTGATTGGTGCAAAAACCAGTCAATTTTAGTTAATTGAAAACTAATTTGTACTAATGGAGAAAGAGGCCCAGGTCCCTACAAGAACCATCAGGGTTGTATAAGGATAAAACATAATAAAATAATAGCCCATCACAACACATGTATAAAATGGGATAAAAGTAAAGAAACAAAGACCCATTGGGGTCCCAAGAGTGACCCAAAGCCAACAAAACTTTAGAAAAGAACATCAACATCCCAAAAGGTACCAAAACCCTATAAATCTAATTAAAAGTACATCTAGGCTTGTAGCTAAGGATTTTGGCTTGACCCCTAAACAATATTTTATCCAAACATGAATCCTAATCTCCTTAGGGGAGTCCCTCATAACCTAAAACCAATAATCCTAGGCACAAGAGGAGGCCCAAGTCTCTCATTTAAAAAAAGACCCCAATGAGTACCTTGTATAGGGTGACATATTAAAAAGATGATCATTCTCTAAATGAATATAAAACCATTCAAAATTATTTAAAAATGATGTATAAAAATAATACAAACTTCCAGAGGCCATAACTTTTGATTCATAGCTCCATTTGAGCTCTTCCATGTGCCAAAATGACCATCTCAAAACCTTTTTTGCTACCCTAAGATGTAATTTCCACTTAGAGACATTTTTTGAAAAAAAATAGAGGCTAAATGAGAACATCTGATGGTCTAAAATTATAGTTTAAATGTTCTCATATATTTTTTAGACCAGACGTGAACTTCAATTGAAATTCATCCTATATGCTGATTTTAGAGTTTAGAATATTTTTGGAAATTTTTAGATATACATGTGCTTGCATGCAAAACTTACTCAAAATATCAATTACTAAAAGTATTTTTTTTTTAGAATTTAGTTTTTTTTCTAAATTTTGCATGTCAACTCTAATCCTAAGTTGAGTCCTATTTATGCATGGTTTGTAATTATTTAAATTTATTCAATAAGAATCAATTATAAGTTATTATTTCTAATCTTGGCCTATTGTAATTTTTGTATTAATAGTATTTAGGTTCTTTATCTGGTATCAGAGCATAGCTAAATCTTGGAAGAGTAAAAAATGGTAAGAGGATGAAAAGTTATTGCACATATGAACTAAAATATATAATAGCTACAAATTCAATTGGAATAATTAAAAAATATTATCACCAATTAAAGAAGAGGATAAGGTGGTGATGAAACCAAGACACAGATCATGATGAATAAATTTAGCAAGAAGAAGAACAATAAGACCATCCACCATTGATAGAAGAGAGGATGATTCAGGATTTAGAAGGAAGAAATTCAAGAATCAAGGTTGATGTTCTAGATTATTGATGCGTTTTAAAACAATAGGAGTTGATATATTGGATGAATAGAATGGAAAAGTTATTCAAGTGGAAGACTATGAGAGAATACAAGAAGGTAAAGTTTGCATGCATGAAATTGAAAGATCATACAATGATTGGTGGGATCACCTATAGAAAGAGAGATAGAGAAAAGGTAAAGAGAAAATTAATTCATAGAAAAAGATGAAGAAGAAGCTGAGGGAAAAATTTGTTCTTGTGGATTATACACAAACCATATATAGAAGATTTCAGAATTTGAGACAAAAGGATCATAGTATATAAGATTATACATATGAGTTTTATAAGCTTTCCATATAGTGGGGCATGATGAAATAGAAGAGAAGTTGGATACAAGGTATGTAAATGGTTTTAAATTTACTATTCAAGGTGAATTAACCATGCATAAAATACTTTTTATGGAGGAGGATTATCAATTAGCTTTGAAGGTAGAAGAAAAACAAAATAGACAAAATTTTAGAAGAATGTCTCTTGGTCCAAGAAGAGGTAGATCCACTCTAATAAGGGGAAAATGTAGGTTTAATACCACTAGAGGTGGGTATAATACTAATAGAGGTGAATCATCTTGTGGCACATAAAGGCAAGATGAGAATAGACAAGTGTTTCAATAAAAACAAAGAGGAAGAGGATTTTAAAGAGGATGAGGTGATGGTGGTGCTAGATGATGGTTCCTAAATTAGCATAAATATCATGATTTTTATAAGGGTGGAGAATAAGGGCATAGGGTATTTCATTTTTAGCATTATCAAGATCATGAAATGAGGCAAAAGCATCACCCAAGAGTGAATCTAGATGAGGCTGAGATAGAAAAGCAAAATATTGAAATTGCACTAGAAAATGTTGGAAAGAATATCATGATGAGAAGAACAACGATTGATCTAAGGAACAAGTGCATAAGAAAGAAGGTGGTGATGCATGGTTGTGATCAAATATTTTTCAAACAAGATGTACTTTGAGTGGAAAGGTATGCAAATTAGTTATAGATGGTGGTAATTTTGAAAATATGGTTTCTAAATAAATGATAGAGAAATTATATTTGAAATGTGAAAAACATCCTAATATTTATGATGATGGATGATGGATGATGACCAATGTTGCTAACTCTAAATAAAGATGGATGATGGATAATGTGTGTGGATAGTAGAGAAATTAATAAAATTAAAATCAAGTATAGATTTTTTATACCTTATTTAGATGATATGATGGATGTGCTTACAAGAGAAAAACATTTTACTAAGATTGATATAAGGAATGGTTATTATCATATTTGAATTCATGAAGGAGATGAGTGGAAAAATGCATTAAATACTAGGGATGATTTATATGAGTGGATGGTGATGCCATTTGGATTATCTAATACACCTAGAACATTTATGAGGATGATGAATATAGTTCTATGAGAATATATTGGTAAATTTGTGGTTGTTTATTTTGATGATATTTAATATTCAATAAAACTAAAGAAGAACACTTACAACATTTGAGAATGCTACTAGATTTTTTAAGAAATGAGAGGCTATATAAAAATTTGAATAAGTGTAGGTTTATGCAAAATAATTTGGTATTTTTGGGATTTATAGTTATAGCAGATAGTGTGGGAATGGATGAAGAAAAGATAAAGGAAATTGTTGAGTGACCTATTCAAAAAAGATTACAGAGGTAAGAATTTTCCTTGATTTATCAATTTTTTACATAAAATTTACTAAAAATTTTAATAGTATTGTGGCACCAATAACAAATTGCATGAGAGGGAAGGAATTTGCATAGACTAGAGCAATCATAGAAAGTTTTGAATTTTTGAAGAAGATTACAAAAAGATGAAATTTAGTATTACTGGATTATAACAAAGTGTTTGAGGTTGATTGTGATGCTTCATTTTTGAGAATTGGTGATGTTTTGAGTCAAGAAGGAAAGCCAATAGCATATTTTAGTGAGAAATTGAACGAGGTAAGAACAAAGTATTCTACTAATGATGTTGAACTATATACAATCATAAAAGTATGAAGACATTAGAGGCATTACCTGGTGCCTAAGGAGTTTGACCTATTTACAGATCATGAGAATTTGAAGTATGTGAATACAAAAAATAAGTTGAATAGTAGGCATGCAAAGTCAGTATCTTTTTTGTAGGGGTGTAGTTTCATGCTGAAAAATAAACCAAGAAAATAGAATCAGGTAGATGATGTATTGAGCAAGAGAGTAACATTATTAACTACTATGGTGAGTGAAGTACTTGGATTTGAAGCTCTCAAATAATTATATGATATTGATCCATATTTTGGCAAGGTAGTTAAGCAGTGAAGGAATCCATTAATAGGTGGGATATATACTAATCATTGTTAGTATCTTATACAAGAAGGTTATATCTTCAAAGGGAAATAATTATGCATTATATTTAGGTCTCTATGAGATAATATAATAAGAGAATTACATAGTGGAGGTTTCGCTGGACGTTTTGGTAAGATGAAGACAATAGTGTTGGTGGAGGAAAAATATATTTGAGTAAAGATGAAGAGAGATGTGATAAGGTATGTTTTGAGGTACAGGATATATCGGGTGGATAAAGGACATGCAAAAAATACTAGACTATATGCACCATTAACAATTCCAAAAGGATAATGGAAAGATTTGAGTATGGATTTTGTGTTGGGATTACCAAATAGATACAAAGGTAATGATTTTATAAATGGCTCATTTCATTGCATGTAAGAAAACCAATGACGCCAATAGAGTTACAAAATTATTTTTTGAGGATATTATGAGATTGCATGGTGTTTCAAAAACTATTATTTCAGATAGGGACACAACATTTATAAGTCATTTTTGGAGGACTTTGTGGAAGAAGATGGGTACCAAGCTAAAATTTAGTAGTGCATATCAGCCATAAATAGATGGACAAACAAAAGTTGTGAATAGGAGTTTGGTAATTTTTTTGAAATACATAGTGAGAAAAAAGCCCAATAAATGGGACTTGGCTTTACCACAAGCTGAGTTTACATATAATAGTTTAGTGAATAGATCAATAGGAAAATCACCATTTCAAATTATTTATGAGAAAAATTCTATTGGTATTTTAAATTTGATACAATTATCAAGTGTAGATTGAATTAATCATGAAATAGAAGCACTTTTAAAGCATATGTTGTAGTTTCAAAAAGGATTAAGAAAAAATTTGTAGGAAAATAATGAGAAATATAAAGCATCAACAGATGTCAGAAGATGATCCAAGGTATTTAAACAAGGATAGTTGGTAATGGTTTACTTGAGAAAAGAAATATTTTCAAAAGGCACATAAAGAAAGTTGAAATGAAATAAAATTGGTCCACTTAGAATTTTTAATAAAATCAATGACAATGCTTATGAGGTGAGTTTACTGCAAAATTTGACGTTGCAAGAAAAGGCCAATCTTCTGAAGGCCATAACTTATGACTTGTAGCTCTGTTTGAGCTCTTCCACACACTAGAATGACCGTCTCAAAATTTTTGATGCCATATTAAGCAACCCTATCCAATTAAAGTTGATTCATATATTTTTTGGAGGCCATAAACGATCATTTGAGGGTCTAAAATTACTATTTAATGAATTTTTTAAAAACTTCCTACTTTTAGAAATTGTATATTTTGAGGTTTGAATTTAAATATTAGTTTAATTACATTTGATAGGTTAATTTTATCATTTAAGGTATTTTTGAATATTTTTATATAGATGTGTGCTTGCATGCAAAACATACTATAAATAACAACTACTAAAAATAGGCATTTTTATTAGATTTTAGTTTTTTTTAGATTTTTACATGTCAACTCTAATTACAATTTGAGGATTATTTAAGCATGGTTTAGGTTTTAATTATTTAAATTCATTCAATATGAATCAATTATGGTTATTGTTCAAAATATTTACCTATTGGTATTTTATTATCTTGATAGTTTTTGGGTTATTATCTAATATCAGAGCAAGTTTGAATCATGGATGAGTAAAAAATGGGGAGAGGATGAGGAGGTATTTAAAAGATAAAACAAACTATATAAGAGATACAAAGTCTAGTGGAATAATTAACTGAGGTATCACCAATCAGAGAAGAAGATAATGTGGTGATGAAGAGGACATAGATCATGATGAAAAAGTTTAGCAAGAAGAAGAACAACAAGAGCAGCCACCATCGATGGAAGAGATGATGGTTTTAGCTTTAGAAGGAATAAATGAAGGAATCAATTTGATGATCTAAATTATGGAGGCAATTTAATACTAGAGGATTTGATAGATTGGATGAATAACATGGAGAAATTTTTCTAGTGGAAGACTATGAGAGAAGAAAAGAAGGTAAAGTTTGCATTCATGAAATTGAAAGGTCATGGAATGATTTGGTGGGATCACTTGAAAAAAGAGAGATAGAGAAAAGGTAAGGAGAAGATTAATTAATTGAAAAAGATGGAGAAGAGGCTAAGGGAGAAATTTATTCTTGTGGATTATGCACAAACCCTATACCAAATATTTTAGAATTTGAGGTAAAAAGATCATAGTGTACAAGAGTATACCAGTGAATTTTATAATATCTCCATATGAATGGAGCATGGTGAAATATAAGAGTAGATGGATTTAAGGTGTGTAAATGGTTTGAAATTTTATATTCAAGATGAATTAAGCATGCATATAATACTTTGCATGGAGGAGGCTTATCAATTAACGTTAAAGGTAGAATAAAAACAAAATAGATAGAATTTTAGAAGAGCATCTGTTGATCTAAGAAGAGTTAGATCCCCTCTGAATAGAGGATGAGGTAGGTTTAATACCACTATAGATGGGTCTAATACCAATATAGGTGAATCATCACGTGGTGATGAAAGGCAAGATGATAATAGGAAAAGGTTTCAATACCAATAAAGAGGAAGAGGGTTTCATAGAGGACAAAGTTACAATGGTGCTAGATGATGGTTTTTAAATCAGTGAAAATACTATGTTTATAATAGATGTGGATAAGAAGGACATAGATCATTTGAGTATCCACACTATCAAGATCAAGAAAGAAGGTAAGAAGATCACCCAAGAGTGAATCTAGTTGAGGTTGAGATAGAAGAGCAAAATACTAAAGTTGCACCTATAGATGTTGGAGAGAATCTCATGATGATAAGAACAATGATCACTCTAAGGAAGGAACAAGTGCATAATAAATAAGGTGGTGTGATACATGGCTGTGATTAAGTATTTTTTGAACAACATGTACTTTTAGTGGAAAGCTATGCACAGTAATTATAGATGGAGGTAGTTATGAAAATATAGTTTCAAAATAAATGATAGAGAAACTAAATTTACAATGTGAAAAGCATCCTAATCTTGATCATATTTCATGGTTTAAGAAAGGGAATGAGGTTATGGTAGATAAAAGGTGCTTAATTAAGTTTTCTATAGGAAAAACTTATAATGATGAAATATGGTGTGATGTTATTCCAATGGATGCATGCAATTTATTATTGAGGAGACTATGGAAATTTGATAGGGAAGTAATTCATGATCAAGCAAAGAACATGTACACTTTATAGAAAGGTGATGCAAAGGTAGTTTTGTTACCTCTCAAAGAGGAAGAGAAGATAGAAAACATGCTCTCTATTAAAGATTTTATCCAAGCTATGAAGGTAGCATGTTGTTGTTATGTATTAGAAATAAACAATGAAGACATGCAAATGGTGCTAGTAAGAATAGAAGTAGCAAGAATTTTGAAAGAATATGATGATATTATGTCTAATGAGTTATCAGATGGTTTACCGTCAAAGAGAGATATTCATAATAACATTAATTTGATTCAAGGATCAACTCTAGTCAATCAAATAACATATAGGATGAGTCCAACAGATCATGTAGAATTAAATAAATAGGTTACTAAATTTCTAAGAAAGAAGTTGACAAATGAGAGTATGATTCCATGTAAAACACAGGCATTGTTAAATCCAAATAAAGATGGCGGATGGAGAATGTGTATGCATAGTAAAGTAATTACTAAAATTACAATCAAGTATAGATTTCCTATACCTCGTTTAGATGATATGATAGATGTGCTTGTAGGAGTAGAATATTTTACCAAGAGTGATCTAAGGAGTGGTTATTATCAGATTTGAATTCATGAAGGAGATGAATGGAAAATTGTATTCAATATTAGGGATGGCTTATATGAATGGATGGTGATGCCATTCAGATTATCTGATACACCTAACACATTTATGAGGATGATGAATATAGTCCTATGAGAATATATTGGTAAGTTTATGTTGATTTATTTTGATGATATTTGTATATTCAGTAAGACTAAATAAGAACACTTACATTTGATAATGATGTTGGATTTGTTAAGAAAGGAAAAGTTGTATGAAAATTTGAAGAAGTGTAGGTTTATGCAGAATAGTTTGGTATTTTGGATATTTTAAGTTTTAGTAGATGGTGTGAGAATGGTATAAGAAAAGATAAAGGTAACTGTTGATTTGCGTATTCCAAGAAGCATTACAAAGGTAAGAATTTTCCATGGTTTAGCAAGTTTTGATAGAAAAATTATTAAAAAATCTATTAGTATTGTGGCACCAACAATAGATTGCATGAGACAGAAGTAATTTGTATGGACTAGATCAACCATAGAAAGATTTGAATTTCTAAAGAAGAATATTATAGGAAGATCAAGTTTAGCATTACCAAATTTTAACAAAGTGTTTGAGGTGGATTGTGATACTTCATTTGGGGGAATTGGTACTGTGCTGAGTTAAGAAGGGAAGCCAATAACATATTTTAGTTAAAAATTGAATGAGGTAAGAACAAAGTATTATAATTATGATGTTGAAATTTATACAATTATACAAGCATTAAGACATTATAAGCATTACCTGGTTCATAAGAAGTTTATCATATTTATAGATCATGAGGCTTTGAAGTATGTGAATACACAAAAGAAGTTGAATAGTAGGCATTTAAAGAATTTTTATTTCTTATAGGGGTATTTGATGCATTGAGTAGGATGTTAGAATTATTAACTACTATGGTGAGTGAATTATTTGTATTTGAAACTATCAAATAATTATATGATACTGATCCATATTTTGGCAAGGTAGTTTTGTAGTATAGGAATCCATTAACAAGTGGGACAGACGGTATTCATGATGAGTATCTTATATAGGAAGGTTATAAATTCAAAGGGAAATAATTATGCATTCCATTTGGGTCTCTATAATACAATATAATAAAATAAATACATAGTGGTGGTTTGGCAGGACATTTTGGTAAGACGAAGACAATAGGTTTGGTGGAGGAAAAGTATTTTTGGCTGAAGATGAAGAGAGATGTGACAAGGTATGTTTTAAGGAGAATAATATGTAAGCTGGCTAAATAAAATGTAAAAAATACTAGATTATATATGTGATTACCAATTCCAAGTGGATCAAGGACAAATTTGAGTATGAATTTTATGTTGGGATTACCAAACACGGAGAGAGGTAATGATTTAATTTTTGTTGTTGTAGAAAAATCTCCTAAAATGGTTTATTTTAGTGAATGTAAGAAAACCAATGATTTTACTAGATTTTAGAATTATTTTTTAAGGATATTGTGAGATTGCATGGTGTTCTAAAAACTATTACTTTAGATAGGGACACAATTTTTCTAAGTCATTTTTGGATGACTTTGTGGAAGAAGATGGGTACTAAGCTACAATTCAGCAGTGCATATCAGCCAAAAATAGATGGATAGACAAAATTTGTGAATAGGATCATGGAAAATTTGTTAAGATGCATAGTGGGAGAGAAGCCCAACCAATGGGACTTGGCGTTACCACAAGCTAAGTTTGTATATAACAATTTAGTGAGTAGATCAATAGGAACATCACCATTTAAAATTATTAAAGGGAGAAATCGTATGGTTATTTTATATTTTGTGAAATTACTAATTAAAAATTGAGTTAGTGATGATGAGGAAGTGTTTAAAGAGCATATGCAATAGTTGAAAGGAGTAAGAAGACATTTCTAGGAAAGTATGAGAAATGTAAAGCAATAGCAGATGTCATAGGAAGATCAAAGGTATTTGAAGAAGGGAAGCTAGTAACGGTTTAATTAAGGAAATAAATATATAAAAAAGGCACGTATAACAAGTTAAAGTATAAGAAAATTGAACCATGGAAAATTGTGTAAAAAAAATTGACAATGCTTATGGGGTCATTTTGCCACTTAATTTTGATATCTCTCCAGTATTTAATGTTTTAGATTTATATTAATTCCATTGAGTAGATGGTTAAGGTGATGAATATAAAGAAGTAAATTACTAGTAAAATATTCTAAAGAAGAAGGAAAGAACAGTGCATGTTTTGGATATGAAGACAATTAGCACAAGGCAAGGGAATTATAACAGGTATTTGGTGCAGCGGGAAGGAATACAACAAGAAGACAACACTTAGATTAGATAATGTGAGATAAAGAATATTTATAAATCAAAATGGTAGAAATATAATTAGGCCAATTTTTTGGAGTTAAGTTGTTTTCAACTAGAGGAGAATGAAGCAACAAAAATAGGCTAATCTTTCAGAGGCCATAAGTTTTGACCCATAGCTCCATTTGAGCTCATCAACATGTCAAAATGACCATCTCAAAAAATTTCATGTTGTCTTAAGATAACCTATCCACTTAGAGTTTATTTTCATATTTTTTAAAGGCCATATGGGATCATCTAAGGGTCTAAAATTACAATTTATTGATTCTTTTGGGAAATTTCCTATTTTTAGAAATTGTATATATTTAAGTCCAGATGTCAAATTTACTTGAATTTTATCCAATAAGTTAACATTAACATATAAGATATTTTCGAATATTTTTAGAGTTGTGCATGTTTGCATGTTGTAGTCATATAAAATGTCTAAATTGGTAGTTTGAGTGTGGCTTGTGACACCCTATTGATATCTCCTTTTTACATGCTCTTGTGACACTTATAGACACCTTTTCCCTCATTACCGATCATCCAAAAACTTCTAAATGGTCAATTCAACTCAGACATGCTAATTTTTCTAGGCCAATCCTATTCCCCTAGGTCTCAATCCTATAAGATAGGAGCACCATAATTGGACTATAGCACCAGACCCTAGTGTGTCCCATTTTTGGTTCTCTTGTCCTATTGTATTTTGAGACTAAGAAATCATTTTCATTTGATCCCTATCCTTCATTATGTCGACCTAAGATGAATACATCTAACCCATGACCAATGGTTCACTATAAAAACCTATCCAAATCTCATTTACAAATGTAGGTGATAAATTTTACAAAGAAAGAAATAATAAAAATAAAACACTCAAGAAAACTTCCCTATTCTCTACATACAGTCACCCAACAGAGCTAAAAACACACGCAAACCCTCATCCTAGTCCCTAACTACCTCAAATAATATCAATTTGGTATTTTTTCATTTAAATCACACTATTTCATAAAGAACATTAGGTGGGAGAACTACATATGACTTGATCCCTCTTTAGAGTATTGATATGTAGGTAGCGTGCCCACACAAGAGGTATGTATTACACATTCAGTGCATCTTACACACTAACCCCCCCATTTTCTCAAGTCATTCAAACATAATTGTATCAAAACGTAATGAAGGGTTAGGTTTTGAAAATTAAATCATCTCTATAATTATTTATGTCAATAATTAGCTCTCAATATTTCATAAGCAGGCTCACATAAGAATAGTGTGAAAACCCAAAAAGTTTTAGGTCTTTGTGACTAGTTTAGACAACAACAGCCTCAGACCCCAATGTGTCTTGTTTTTTAATTATCCTATCATTTTATCAAATAAAATAAATATTTAGATTCACGACATTGTCTCAGTCTTGCACAACCAGTTCTAGCCTATGTATCATCTATCTTAATCCAGTTTGCAGCTAAGTTATATTTCTCTTTATTTATTGCTATTTTTAAAAATATAAAAAAGACAAATAAATTATACAAATCAAGATTGTATTTATTTTAATATTCTTTACTAATTTTTTAATCCAAACCTTTAACTAAAGAATAAAACTTCATTATTCCTAAAGTAGTTAAATCACTTGGTGAACCTAACTTACTTCGTTTGTGCACAAAAACACTGGAAACCCTAGGGAAAATTCCTTGCAAATTTTTTCAGTATTTTTATGATTTTTTTTTGTATATTTAAATCAGAATTTCACATTTAATTTTAAAATTTAACATAGTAATTTTAAAAATCTTTTCTTTCAAACCCTAGTCGAACTTACTAGGTTCCTTTGCTTCTTGAGGTATCACCTTACATGTTTGTGAGTTTTGTATCCTTTTTATACATATTCTAGTTTTTTATTTTTAGGAATTTACATTTCATTTATTAAATAGATTTTTCCCTCACATTTTGCTTATTAAAACTTATTGCAAAAAAATCAATCCATTTTCAATTTGTTTTCCTACTTGAGTAATGGCCTAATATACTAGTTTTAACAAAACTGATAAGAGAAAACTTCAACACCTTTTAACTAAATATCCTGATATATAAGATGGTATGCTTATAATACTAAAAAAAGATCAATACAAATCAAACAATGATCAATCCTCTCTCACCACATAACAACTAGTTGCAAATGACACTATAGGGACAACTATATCTCAACAACCCCCTGTAGCAGCCCAACCTTCCTATGAGGTACCACTAGTTATGGATAGTACATCCTTGTCTCCCAATGTGACGATCCTTATGTAAGAGATAAAATATATTCAATCCAAGGTGATAAATATTTAGCAAGGTGTCTCTAGATGAACACATGCTTTGGATTCTTTTGCTCTACTTCATACACCATTGGCACATCATATTGCTTCTACACCCTTGCCACCAGGTTTTGTTCAACCCAAGATCAATCTATATGATGGAAAGGGTGATCCAGATACATACTTGAAATATTTTCATGCAACATGATTGGAATATGTGCCAAATGACTGGTCATTAACCAAGTTATTTCCATAGAATTTAAATGATTATGATCTATAATGGTTCTATAGTCTACCAAATCTGTTAATCAATTGATTCAATCCTTTATCTGACATGTTCCTAGCTTATTTTAGCATTGACATAGGTGATAAGGTTTCTTATGCCCAAGTTGTACAATAGAAATAAAGGTCAAATGAACATCTCATAGATTATGTTCTTCGATATAAGACTATCTTGGATAAAATGACTATCCCCATAACTGATCAAGAATTACATGATCTTCTCAAATAGAATCTTCTGCTAGCTTTGCATGAGTCAATAATGTTAAAAAAATTCTCTTCCTTCACTAAGTTATGTCATACACTAAAGAAAATGGAATTCACATTATTTTCAATGGATAAACTCAAGTACATAAGCACATTAGAAATTAAAAACAGGAGTAATAGTAAAGTCTCATACAAAGTAAAAGTTTACTATAACAAAATTCAAAATCAACCTATATCTAATGCAATTTCAAATCCATCTTAGTGAGTGGTCTTATCAACACCTCCTCATTGATCCTTTACCAATCTATTAATATCTCCAACCAAAGTCTTATAGCAGTTATTAGAATGCAATATCATATCTCTCCCTCCTATTTAGGAAGTTGATACAACAAAACTTCTTCTACATGGATATGATTAGAATGCATTTTGAGACTTTCACAGAGCACTAGGCCACACAACAAATAGATGCATTAGTTCATGACATAAGATAAAGGATTTGATAAATGGCAACCTTATTGATCTTGCCACTTCAATTAAGCCTCCTCAGTAAAAGCAAACATAAGACAAGGCTCCAAGAAATTTCTCAGATCCTTTTCCATAGCATTCTAAACAAGAGATAGAGGACACATCAGGCGTTCACAATACATATCATGCACACACTCCACCAACTACATACTAAGCATATTTAGCTGAGTCACATCCTTTGAGAAACATGATTGGTGTATATAATTATAGAGTTTCAGCTAGACCTTTGATCTCCTCTTTAGAGTAGGAGATAGATGAGGATGATTCAGATTACTATGCATTTTTTATCAGAGCCTACACTAATCATCATCTCATTTATAGTGTTCTCCTATATAATGGATATAGCATAAACATGTGAACTATGGCATTACTTTAGTATTTATGATATTTACAGTAGGATATTACTCTAATAGACACAGTTATCAATGGATTCAGTAGACACATACATAGTTCATTGGTAGAGATTTTACTTCCTCTATAAGTTAGTTCAATAGATATGGCCACACCATTTACTATTATTCTTAGTGTAGGAGTCTTTGATATGTTGCTTGGTTGACCATGGATCTAGAAACTTCATGTAGTAGCTTCTATAGTTTATAAATGCATTAAATTCATTCACTCTAATCAGGGTTTTATAGTTGGTGGAGTTCCATATGAGTTACCACTCCTCACTTTAGAGCCATCACTTACTTTGTAGTCACTAGTTTCAGATCCTCTACTAGTTATAGTTCTTCCTCTAGTTGAGATTCAAACAAAACTGAGGCCTTCCTCACTAGCATAGAGAGTTCATACACCTCCATGGAATCATCACTTAGATAGGCCACTACATCATCGACAGTTTCAAGACTCTAGATAGTTTTTAGCTATAGTATTCACACTAGAGTAGTATCATTGAGGTCTCATGCCTCTACACATAGAGCACATTTTCAAAGAGATTATTCTACTACCAGATGGGTCCTTAAAAGGACCCCAATTACATCCACTTCTTAGATTTATAGGGAGAACCCATAATTAGTTTCCACTATAGACATTTTAGAGCACTTATAACATACACAACTTTTAGATCAATAGTCTCAACACTTCCATCGTGCTTCATGATCATACAAGATCCCTCTCCTGGATACAAGACACCATGATATGGAGTCTCTTATGAGACTCATCAGTTAGTATCATTTCTTCTTAGCATACTTGTAAATAATTTCTTAGCTTACATGTACATAGTTTCTTTTTGTTTACTTGTACATAAGCTTCCTTTCAATTTATTCTACATAGTTTCCTTATCATTACTTGTACATAACTTATTTCAAAGTACTAAAAACAATAAAATATTTCAAAATACCAAAACTAATATAACATGTCAAAACATCAAAAACATTCAAATAACTCAAAACACCAAAAACATTTGAATAACTCAAAACACCAAAAACATTTCAACGGTATGCATTATCTATGCTTTGCCTTTCTAAAATCATCATAGACTTAAATTTTGCTATTTTATGCTATTTTTTGTCAATTTATCTACATTATCATGCTTCACTTGATCTTCATTGAGTGTGTGTAGTGACACCTAGATCCTTCATTGCTTCACTTTACCCATTGATGGGGCATCCTACTTTTACATTTGGGACATACATCGACATATCTATCTACAAGGGGCATCTCCTACATGACTACACCATTTAGGTTATGTCATTCCTTTGCCACACTTTAGTTATCATGTTGATGTACATTAATTACTAGCTTACATAGATTATTTTATCAACACCCACTATTATATAGCACTTGTGTATTTATTAGCATCTACCTAGTCTTGTACTAAATATTTTGCATACTTTTATTTCTTTCTTTTATTAGTTAGATGCGATATTATTTCAAGCATTTACATGCTTTCCTCTCTTTCTTTGAGTAGCTAGATGTGATTGCATTTCTTTGTTCCTATTTTTTTACTTGTGTGTGCCTTAAGACATTTGCCAAAGTCCTTTGCTTGTACTCTTGTATGTGTTTCTAGCCCTTGCACCAATCTTTCTTCTTTGTAATTGTATGTGTATGTGGGAATTTGAACATACCTTGTATACTTACTTTCCTAATTTGAGTGACATGTGCCCATGTCCATTATTTTCTTGGCCCTTTGGCCTCTTTTCTATGTTTTTTTACCTACTTGCTTGCATGCTTGTTTACTTATTTGTTATTTACAATGCTATGATCCACATTATGATTTGTATTCCCTTCTTGGATACCATGATGGACATCATGATCCATTCCTCCTTGGAAACTAACAACTAATATTTTCTAGTTTTAGTTTATTATACTACACATGTTATTACATTGTTACATCTATCTAGGCATAACCCTATTGATCTAACAATCTCTAATACAAACTATGCTATATCTTGAGACATATTTTAGATTATCATTACTATATCATGTATTTCATAACATATCACACTTGTAGGGATTTTTATTTTGAGGGAAGTCATTAAATGGTCTTGTTTCTTACCCTTAGAAGAGGGCGCAATAAACATGGTTTTTATCATAGAGATAAGAGCCTTCTACCAGTCAAATATTAGTTTTAGGACACTTAGAATAGTAATAAAAATTCAAACTAAGTAGAATAGACCAAAAAGATAGTGACCAATATAGAACAATGATCATAAATAGTAAAAGACAAGAGCACGATACTTAGAGTATAATGACATACAATAAAGTGTCTTATTTATGGCACTTCTATCCAAATAATAAAAAAACATAGAATTTATAAAAATAGATAGAAAGGTAGGATCAGTTATAGTTTTATCATCTATAGTATAGTTTAGATTGGGAAATTTCAATATAGTTTTACTTAGAGTATCTAGATATAATGGAATCATGAATAATATGATGGCTCTCACTTCTAGTTTCAGATTGGGAAGTTGGTACAACTTCCAGATTAAAATCCATGTTACAAACACTAGTGATTGGGGGTAATGTGCACAACAAATTTGCCTTTTTTATTTCAAATTCATTTTATTACCTAGGTATTCTTTGAAATTGCATGCCTTATTCCATATGGATGTGGTTACCATCATTTTGGAGTGGCTTTCATACAAGCCTAATCTCCACCTTTTGGAGTGGCCAATATTGGCCTAGTTTTCAATACACATTCATCTATCCATGCCACATGTTAGATTATAGAACATTCATGGTGATTCAAGATCCATTTCATATGACACATAGTCATACTAGTATCAGTTCAGATTTTCACTTAGTGGGTAATGATGGAGCTAAATGACTAGCTATCCTTTGTATTCTTGAGCCACCTACTTAGAGGGATTGGATACACAGTCCAAATATTGATTAACACATGCATGATCACATAGCTTCACTTAGTGAGAGATAATGGAGCCAAATGGATAACTTTCATATTTTTGAGCCACTCTTGGGGAATTGAGCACTCAAATCCATTTATGATATTATTATTGATACAACACATACCTAACATCACTGAACATCACAATAGGATTTGTATTGGTTTGCATACCCAGTGATGTGTATTCATACCTTTATCTTCCTCTCTTTTTTACCCAAATTTTGTACGTTCTTATTTTAGACATAGTGTGTCTAGTAAGAACCAATCTACTCCTTATTTTCCTTTACATATTTATGATTCATAATTTTCTCTCTCTATGCACACTCAACATCACACATCTTCGTGGGCTTCACCCTTTCAAGTATGTTTAGGTACGCTTTCTATTTTTTTCTTTATCCTAGTATTTCACTTTTTTGCATCACTAAAATAAAAGGGGGTAAATGTAGTCATATAAAATGTACAAATTGGTATTTTGAGTGTGGATTGTAACACCCTATCCATATCTCCTTTTTGCATGCTCTTGTGACCCTTCTTGATGCTTTTTAACTCATTACTAGTCATCTAAAACCTTTTAATTAGTTATTTCACCTTAAGTAAGCTACTTTTCCTAGGAAATCCTATTCCCCCATGTCTTGATCTTATAGGATAGGAGTGCTATATTTGGATTATAGCATCAAACCCTAGGATGTCCCATTTTTTTTACTCTTGTCCATTTGAATTTTGAGTCCAAATGGTCACTTTCATTTGATCCCTATCTTTCATTATGTCAACCTAGCATGAATACATATATCCCATGACCAATGGTTTCCTATAAAATCCTATACAAATTTCATCTATAAAAGGAGCTTACAAATATTAAAAATCAAATAAGAATACAAATAAATCACTAAGGTAAACTTCCCTATTCTATGCATATAGTCACCCAACATAGCTACAAACACACTCAAACCCTCATACCAGTCCCTAGCTACCTCAAGAACCCTCAATTTAGAATTTTTGCATCTACTTAACACTATTGAAAAATTCAAATTATGTGATAGAGATACATATGGCTTGATCCCTCTTCAGATTACTGGTATGTAGGCAATGTGCCCACATAAGGGGTGTGGATTACATGTATAGTAAAAATTACACATTAACTACCCCCCTTCTTTTCTTAAGTGGTTAAAACATTTTTTTATCAAGCATGATGGAGGGTTAAGGGTTGAATATTAAATCATATCTATAGTGATTTCTATCAACAATCAACACTTAATATTTCATAAATAGTCTCACATAAGAACAATGCAAAAACCCAGAAAGTTTTAGGTCTCTATGACCAGTTTGGATAACAACAACAGGAGTAGACAATAGTGCCAGACCCCAAAGTGTCCTATTTTTGGTGCTCATGTTTTTTACCAAAAAAATCTAGATTTAGAATCATGACACTGTATTAGTCCTGCATAGCCAGTTTCAATCTTTCTATCATTTGTCTTAGTCAAATTTCAAGCTAAGTTATATTTCTCCTTATTTACTACTATTTTTAGAAAAGTAAAAAAGATAAATAAATTATACAAATAAATATGGTATTTATTATAATATTATTTACTAATTTATTAATGTATATATTTATATAAAATATGAATAAAACTCCATTATTCCCAAAATAGTTAAATCAGATGCGAAACTTACAATAAATAGCACCTACTAAAAATAGACATTTTTTTAAGATTTTAGTTTTTCTCAAATTTTTGCATGTCAACTCTAATTATAATTTAAGGATTATTTAAGCATGGTTTGGGTTGTAAATATTTCAAGTTATTCAATATGAATCAATTTTGCTTATTGTTCAGAATCTTTGCCTATTGGTATTTATTGTCTTGATAGTTTTCGGGTTCATTAGAATTTTGATAACTCTCAAGTATTTAATGGTTTATATTTATATGAATTCCATGTAGAAGATGGTGAAGGTGATGAAGACAAAGAAGTAAATTTATATCATAATTTTAAAAAAAAGAAGAAATAAAATATTGTAGACACCTAAAACTAGCCACTGATAACCTCCAACTAGGATTTTTGACCTATTTCCACCAAAATGTATAATTTGGCCTAAAATCACTAAAACACATTAAAAGATTTGAAACTGATATATTCAAGTGCCAATTTTGGCCATAGTATCCCTAAATGGGGTGATGCATTTTATGGGCTAGCTAATTGTGATCAAATCATTTTGAGTCAAAATGCCAATTTTGAACCTAAGTGCTCTAGATTACTCTTTTATATAAAATATCTTGCACGAGACATGTGCCTTTATTATTTTGTATTGATAACATACTAAATGGGATAATGGATCCAATGCATCTACCATCCCATCCTAATTCCAATGGAGTCAAATTTTAGGTCAATAGTAAGACATTATAACCAATTTGAGTAATTTGTGCACAAAGGACCAAGATTTGTATCAAAGTTCTTAATCATGATTAAGAGTTAATTAAATAAAATCATGAGCCTAATTAAGAATTACATGGAACTTGTTGATTAATTTATTTTTGGAAATGAATATTGAGTATCTACATCATCTGGTGATATTAGTTCTTGGGAAGACATCCCTATACCATAAATTCATAAAATATCAGGATTCATGCCTCCCATGCCTCATTAAGACCCTCCATACATATTAATTTCCCATCTATCCCAAATATTAATGGATATATTTGTATAATTAATTTCATAATTATATTTGTTCATGACCACAGTTCTCAATCATGAGATGGACAATCATGGTTGATCCTAAAACCATTCTAAAAATCTATAAATAAAAAGCCTTAAAGACCAAATTTTAAGATATTTTATGCCAAACTTATAATGCCCAAACGCATTCAAAATCCTTTCATCCTAGTGTTCTAATTCCCAAATATTGAGCCAATCCAAGCCAAGTTAAACCAAAGCCAAACATGGTGCCAAGGAGAGATAGAGGTAGCCATACTTCATTGATATAGAATTCATGAGAAAAAACCAAACAAACCACTACAACAAGCATTTTATAACATCCAAGAAAGGTGAACAAAGGTATTTGTTTCATGTTTTAGTTGTGTTTTCCATTTTTGTTTTTTTAACTAAGCTCCTCCTTTGAGATAGGCTTAGGGTGTTAGTTTAGTGTGTTTTTGGTTGATTTGGTTTATTCACTAACACAATACCCATATCCCCTTATTTTAATCATATGTTCACAAATGGCATGCTTGGTGGGACGTCACCCCACAAATTTCATCACAATGTAACCTACTAATCATTTCTTTCTAAAATCTTGGAATGGGAGAATCAAAAAATGAAAAAATCAAGTAAAAACACATTTTTCTAAAATTTGTGGATTTTTCTTAACATAGTCATGGGATTGTCACTACAAGTTGTGGTATTACATTCTAATTGCATTTTTACACTAACCTTGATTCTATATGTAGATTCTGATAATACTGCTACTCATAAGTAATGATATTGTAATCCAACTACTATCTAATAGCGATATTGCAATACCACAACTAGACAATCATGGGATTATTGATAAGCTGTTAGAGGTTAAGTGATAATACCACAACTTTCATGGTAGTTTTATTTCACTATGAGTCATATAATTGTTGATAAACCATTATCGGTTATGTGACAATACCACAACTTTCTTACTAGTGGTATTGCCCTATGAGTCATGGGATTGCTCTATCGATTAGCGAGATTATATTATGTGAACTTGAGAGCTAATTTTTCAAAAGTCCTTATTTCATCCTCAAAACTACTTCAAATTTAAACAACTTGTTGACAATTTTATTATAGGATCTACTTGGAAAATCATCAATATAACCTAAATTAGTGCTTTTCACACTTCATTTGAGTGTTTTAAAATGAATTAGGAACCTTATTTTGAGGCTTAATAAAAGATTTAGATGCTTAAGTGAATGTTCTGACAAATTATGATTTCAAAGTTAAAACTTAATACCAAGCATTCAAAAGAATACCACCTAGCTTTTCATTTTGTGCTTAAAATTGAATTTGTCAAATTTTATCTTCAAATAGTTTTTTAAGCTTAAAAATTTGACTGGAAAAAAGAGGGGTGTTGCATGTATGCTCTTGAATCCACCCCCTTTAGGGAAATTTTGGAATCAAAAGTGTCATCCTTATTACAAACATGCCTATTCCAAGGCATAGAAAGAATGTCATCTAAAGCACTCCCCAAAAAACTCGTAATATTTTGGATGACCTTGAAAATGACCCTAAAGTATTTATATTAGTCATTTATTTTTATGAAAAATTTCTTTGCAAGTTATTTAGAGAGTTTTTGACTCGAGTTTTCATCTCCTGGCATTGTCTTCAACCACTCCTACTAGGATTAGAGGTTTGAGCGGTTAAAACACCTTCTAGTGTTGGAGTTACACACATGATGTATATGTACTTTGGACATCACACTACATTGAGAAAGTGATGGATGTAGTGGTTGCAAAAATGGAAAGCCCTTTTTTCAACAAGCCAAGTGCTATAGACGATTACATTCTTTTCTTTTGCATCATGATGTGAAATTCATTGTGTAATTGATCCCCCTATAAATGTTTGAAAATATTTAGTTTTTATAAAATCCCAACTTGTTGTAGAAGTTTTATTGGTACAAGGTGCACCTCAATGCCTATGTCATAGTATTGTCATTTGAGACAAGGGGGGTGTAAAAAACTACTATATAATGTGCATTTACTTTTGGATGAACACTTAAAATCCTCTCAAATGAAGTATATTGATGAATTCCAATAATAACATGTAACCTTGTTAGTTTAGGATCTAAGAGCAATTATTTAGTTGGTTTTCTCCTAGATTAACGTCTTGTTTGGGGTCAAAACTTTGTGTGAATAAATGATAAAAACCATACACATGGCCCTCATTTTGCTTTGAACAAAGACGTGTTATGCCTCCCACATGAATAATTAATTTTCCTTGTTCAAAGTTTATCAAAACTTGGATTCATATCATCCACTTTGGCATAGTTATGTTTGCCAATTGACTTTAGACTTCTACCAAACATTATTTAAGTCCTTCATTTATAACTGAAATTTAAAATTTCACTTTAATAAGTTCATAGCATTGATGTGTTAAGTGGCTTCACCATTTGCACTAAACTTGAGTGAACTTAGGTTAAATTCCCAATTTGGGTCGAAAGTTGTTTAAGACTCATAATCACTATCACCACTTGATAGACTTAAGTCATTTTGTGATTAACACTTGCACTTTGATTCTATGCACCAACCATTTTTTTTACCATCCTATTTTCTTTAAGATCATTTGAATACATAATATTTTCCTTAGAGTTATTACTAAACTTTGAAGGTATGTATGTCATTTGAGTTAATAAAGGTAGTGTTATGCTACCAAATTTGTGAGAAACTGTATTTACCTTAGAGAGTTTTTGAAATAAACATTTTAGCATGTCTTTTGAGTAGTCTAGTGTTGATACATTGCCTAAAACATTTAAAGCATTGTTTCATAGACATTTTTGCATAGAGTTCAAGTTTGTGCACATTTTTCAAGCCAATCCGAGTATACCTTTATGAATTTTTGTCTAGCATAGATACACCATTCACATTTGTCTAGCCTATTTGTCAAAAGAACCAAGTTTTATACCATTATTTATGAGAAAACAAACTATCCATAAAGTACCTTTTATTTTCATACCTTAGACCTATTCAATTGAGTTCATGTCTAAGATTCAAATTCATAGTTTTTATTAGAAGTGTTTCAAATCCATTAGATTAAAATCTCATATTTTTTAAAGTCTATATTTTGACACTATTTGGCAAAGAGTCCTAGCACATGCCTTGTTTGAGCCTAGCTTTTGATGCTATGTTTGGCCAAAAGACCTAGCAATAGTTTATTTCCTAGATCAGACTAATTTAAATCACTTCAACCTTAGAGTTTGGCATTTTGATTTTTTCCCATTTACTTAATATTTTTATATAAGACATGTAACTCCAAATACTTAATGTTATCTTGTTTTATCATAAATCATTACATGAACCTTTCCAACCTGTGGAGGAATCTAGACCAAGTTTTAACATCATATTTTTAGACATTGTCCTTTTAGATTTTTTAGAACTCCCTTCCTTTTCTATCACAAAAATAGTTACTACTGATCCCAACATGTATTCCTACACTTGTTGTGGAATTATGTACAATCCAGGGATTAGTAATGTGGTTGTGAAAGAAGAAATGGTGTAAGACCCCTACACAAATAATATTGCTTATGAGATAGATCATGATCCCTCTTATATTACTCAAATAAGGGCACAAAACCAACATCCATTGGCTAGCTATTTGGTTAATACATCACCATATTTATAACATGACCAAGAATAAACCACATAATACCTAGCTACAATACTCATAGTTGAAGAACTAGTTCTTCAACAATCATACATAGTTAATAAACCTTCTACATATGATCCATTTTTGTTTGAATGCCATTTTTTGGAGAAAGAAGATGAGATTTTGGTTAGAGCTATATAACTAGGGACTAAGTTTCTAGCAGATTGCCCTCAACAAAGTTTACCAAGCCTAGTAAGAATGCCTCACAACATATTGTATAGTCAATAGGCCTCTTCTATAAATCTTTTAACTCTAGTCTAAATGATGTATCATGACCCTAATATTCCTAGAAAGGAAACAACCTCATGGAAGACCGCTTAAACTAAATACAGACATCATATCAAACATACCTAAATCTAGTGCACAATTTCAATCAGATGACCATGGTGACTAAACCTCCTATTGACTTAGTTCCTTCGATAGTCATTTCGATAGAGTTAATTGGTCAAGATACTCAAAATTTAAAACAATTCATGAAAAACACTTTGATAGACAACTTGTTCCATATGCCAATTATCAAAGAAGTATCTTTTGCTTCTACACAAAATAATGAACAAAACACTGTGGATAATACACAAGCAATGTCCAATCCAAATAAAAGTGGTACTAATACACAAGCAACTAGTCAAAAATATATGACTTTAGTTAATACCATGATTGGCTCTAAAAACCTAATAATGGGAGATTCTACACCCCAACCTCAACCAAATGCTTCATCAATGCACAACCAATAGGATTAGGTAGTCAACTAGCCACCAGTACCATGCCTCAACAACAAGATTGTGATGAATCATATTCCTCCTCAATAGGTTATGAGTATCATTCAATAAAAATAAGCATAAATGAATATACTAATGTAATAGAGGCCAAACATATTCCCACCTCAACAAGGGAAAACTAATGTTATACCTTATCAGGTAGTATAAAATATACCTTCTTCTTTGCATACCAACATACCAATTCAAAATAAAATGATGTTTAATCAATAGTATATTCATTTTGGTTAGCGATAGGTTCCAAATGTCTAACATTAATCCACTTAAAAACCAATATTCATGCAACAAGGGGGTTCTAGTGTCTCTCAAATACATGTTAGGTAGCAATTGCCTTTTGTGTAGAGCATACCACAAGTTCAAAGATAGGGTCTTGGCTGAAAAGTTCCCACTCAAAATCAAGCTTTGAGTAGTCAAAAACATGTCCCTATTAAACCATAATAGGCACAGTATCATTATATCCCTCCATCCCAACCTCAAAATCCTCTAAGTCAAACCTTTATCAACAACACAAACTAGAATATCACACAACCAAATGTGCAATTTCAACAAGTACATCTTAATTTTAATATGAATATTCCTAGGAACACACATCGTTTAACTTAAAAATTTTAATCTGTTTCCACACTTGGATGGCAGTGATTGCATCCTTCATTTATTCTAAATCTTGCTTTAGGAAACTTGTGGGAATATTGGGTTGGGTAGATGGTCAGGTCGTCATAATTGAATCACTTTCAATATGGAGTACTTAAAAATTCCATTTCCTCTAGGATATGAGCCACCAAAATTTGATAAATATAAGGGTAAAGGTGTCCCTAAAGCCCATTTACTTGAGTTCTTTGTCGCATACTAGCCAGTGATATATACTGACATATATTTTTTGTTGTTGTTTCCAAGGATGTTAGTTATACAAGCATTGGAGTGGTTCTTAAAGTTGCCTAAGAATTCAGTAACTAATTTTAATGATCTCTTAGATAAGTTTGTGTAGCAGTTTTCCTATAATCTTGAGCATGAGATTTCATTGGTTGATTTGATGCAAACTAAACAAAAACCTGATGAGAGTTTTTTAAGCTATCTACAATGATGGAGAGAATTTGAAAGCTAATTCACTTATAGTTTACCAAATAAATAATAAGTCATTATATTCAGTAAAAACTTACATAGTGAGATAGCCTGTCATCTAGAACTGTAGTGTGCACATACCTTTAAATAAATCATTGATAAAGGTTTGTTGATCAAGCAAGCGCGTATTAATAAAGGAGTCATCAAGATTAATTTAACTAATCAAAACCAAGGTACGAATAAGAGAAATAGCCAAAACCAACATCCAATCTGAGTGAAAGCATCAAAACCAACATAGGCCAATAACCAAGATAAACCAAATCAATTCCACCATAACAAAAATGTTGTGGGAAATAAAGTAATCAAGTCATGTCATGTTTAAATGGTGCAAATATTGTCTGCTCAACCTACACCAACTTTTTAGCTTACTCCTACACAACAACCTCTTCAACCAATGTTTCAAGCACAACAACCAAGAATCGTTTAGTAAATACAACAACCTTTGCCATTGGAAAACCTTCCTTTAAGGAGAACTATGCCTATGTGTCATGTTTTTAGTGACCTTGGAGAGCCTATTGAGTCTGTATTTTGTAAACTTGCTGCTACAAATTTTATTACTTTGCCTATACTAATGCACTATCCTCAAGGCATCCTTTATCCTAATTGGTACCATGAAAATGAATTCTATGAGTATCATTGAGTTAATGGGCATAATCTATGAAGATCTATGCAAATCAATAATTTAATGAAAAATATATTGGAGAATGGGGAGATCACACTAGATGGTGGTGCTTCCACATCTAATCAGACTCTTGGCATCTATCAAAACCCTTTTCCATAGCATAACCAACAATAATAATGACAACAACATCAACAATCAGTGCAACGACAAAATCAATAGTATCAAAAAGAAAAGTTGAACCACTATAACAAGTAGAACCAATAGAATTAACAACAAAACTAACGTCAGAATAATGAACAAAACCAAGGTAAGAATGGTAATAACCAACAAACCTACCATGCAGTTGTACATGACTACAACAAGGTTTTAGGTCATATTTTAGGGGGTAGCTTTAATACCATCTCCATTAATCATAGACTGAGCACCAATCAATCTAGACCATTACTAAACAATGCCACTCAACCAAATTACATGATAACCCTTCTTTGAGCTAAGACCACACGCAGGTGAACCAACAAACCAAGATTTCCACTTTTGGACCTTATACCAATAACTCATCCTTGCCTCATGACCCCATACAATTGCATCAGTAACCAAGAATTATCATATATTATCCTATACCATTACAACCATTTGTTAGAAATTATGGTCCTATACTTAATCCTAATTGTGCAATCACAACTTAGAGGTCAAAGATTACCATCATAGGTCCACATCCATCTGCGACTTTTCCCATTATCAAACCAAGCATTCAACCTCATAAAAATCCATTTACCACTAATCTAGAAAAGATGTTTGATATTATGGAATAATTATAGAAGACACCAGCCCAAATCTCTATTTTAGATTTATTGTGAACATTGACAATCTATAAGAACATTTTGAATGACTTATTAATCTGATCCATTGTTGCCATTGACATATCCCCTAATAAATTTCAATATTTGTTTAGACACCTAGCTCCCACCCAATAAGTCACATTCAACCAAAGTGATATGTCTTCCCTTGACCCACTCCATAATAATCCCTTATAAATAGAAGTTTATATAAAGTAGCATAAAGTGAAACATATCCTTATAGAAAATAAGTTAAACCTCAACATAGTGCCTCTAAAGATCATCAATCTTCTTGGGTACATAATGGTAGATCTCTAGCTAGAAATGATAACTATCAAACCCTATGATAATTAGGAGAGAGAATCACAAGGCACTACTAGCCTACCAGTTATCATTAGGCCTTTGACCCATAATACACTTTTCCATGTCATTGATCTTGAGTTGTCATATAATATGCTTCTAGGTAGGCCCTGGTTACATGAGATTTGTGTCATCCTGTCAACACTACACCAATGTATCAAGTTCTCCCACTTGGGGATGGAAGTAAATATTCTAGGAGATTTGCACCCATATGAGCACTGTAAAAATCTTGAGGTCATGTTTCAAATATACAATTACTAATACGGCATGAATCTAAGTTCCAAGTTGGATAAAAGAAAGGCCATACATATTGATTCTCTATAAGATAACCGTATAGATCTTAATACCCTAGATTCCCTTTCCCATATGCCACCTCCTGAATCTTCCAATCATTACACCATTTCAGCTAATAGCCAAGGAAAATATTTAACACATGATACCTTTCATATTTCAAATCTTCCTCAGAATCCAAAGACCTTTGGAAGACCTAAAGTTACCACACACATGCATTGGCAAAAAAAAGTTAAAGATAAACTTCATGATAAAGGACTTGTCATGTTTGTACTAGCATCTAGCCAAGAATAATACCCTCTCAAAGTAGATGAATCATGGCTATATAATGACAAGTTGGGTGATTGTTATAAGATCACTAAATATCTCATTCCCAATTAGATCATGGAATACCAAGATTATGAAGGAAGAGGCCTCGAACCAAATCAACAAGGAACCATTGAGCCAATTTCTATGACCAAATACAAAATACCCAATGGAATTGGATTTAATCTACCTAGTGGTGACCCCACATATCTTATTCAAGTTCCATCATAGATGACTAGTGATGATGATTCTAATAGTGAAGCAGAGTCTGATCATAGTCTTATATTTAGTGACTTAGCCAAGACTAACTTGTATGATAATAATGCCATATGTACCCTTATCATAATCATTCATAATAACCCATTGTCATTATACTATCCCTAACTGATAGACTTGGACAAATAAGAATCCAATTTACCAATTCATATGTTTCAGAATGATGAAGCATTTTATGATTTTTTAGGCCTTAGAGACAATATTCTATTAGGGGATCATAAATCAAGATTCTCAATCACATTGGATAATGAAACCTATTTTGAAGAGTGGGTGAACACCCTTATCCAAAATTAAATAAATAAAACATTGGGGTCCCAAAGTGAAAACTTCTTTGAATCACTTTTTGACTAGGGAAAAAGTAAAGATAAAGGCCATTATAGTGGTGAAAATGTTTTTTAGGCACCATTAGATGGGGGTGTTTATTCTTATTCAAATTCAGACTGAGAGACCACCAATATTGAACTTACCTATGGATCTAAGTTTAATTTTAAGAAAAACAAGTGTTTAATCCAAGTTTTCAAGAATTATTGACTATTTTTGTCACATGGCTAGATCTCCCATTGGGGGAGTTAGATTCATCATGTCTGGGAGAAGTTGAAGAGCTAGTCTTAACAGAGGACCATGATATAGTCCAATATTTCAAGTCTTTACCTACTATCTTAGAAGACCGTTCGACACTTCTATTCAAAAAATATAATAGAGGTAAACATCAAGAGTCCATCAGACCCAAAATGGATAAAATTAGGCATGTCCCTCACTCAAGAAAAATGTGAAGTCTTTATAGCTCTATTGAGAGAATTTGTGGATATCTTTTCATGGGCTTATTCTGACATGTCAAGTTTGGACCGCACCTTGGTTCTGCATCACCTTATGGTAAATCCTAATGCCAAACTAGTTAAATAAAAGTTACATAAGATGTATCCTCACATTGTTTTATTAGTAAAGAAAGAGTTGGAAAAACTCTTAGAAGCAAGATGTATTCAATCCATTGACTACTCAGAATGGATATCTAATGTTCTACCTGATAGCAAAAAGCCTGAAGGATTCAGTATTTGTACTAATTTTCAAGACATAAACAAAGCTTACCTTAAGTATAAATTTTCATTGCCTATTATTGACATGATCATCTACTCCATGATAGGTTATGAGATTCTTTTACTCATGGATGAATTTTCAGGATATAACCGGATTAGAATAACACCAGAAGATCAACACAATCCAACATTCACCACTCCATGGGGAACATTTTGTTATCATGTAATTCCATTTGGTCTTAATAATGTCAGAGCTATGTATAGAATAACCATGACCATAATATTCCATGATATGATTCATGATATTATTGAGTACTAAATCGATGACATACTAGGAAAATCAAATACTAGGGCCAAGCATCCAACAATGCTACATAGAATATTTGAAAGACTACATGAGTACAAAGTATGACTGAATCCAAATAAATATGTATTTATAGAAACATCCAAAAAATTACTAGTATTCATTGTGTCTCATAGAGGCATTCGAGTCGATCCAACAAAAGTCTAATCTATAATAGAGATGCCACCACCAACCAATTTGAAGTAGCTCCATAGTTTATAGGGTAAGATCTAGTCAACCTAACACTTCACACCTTAGTTAGTAGATAAGTGTCATCCATTTACACATATTCTAAAGAAGGGAGTTGTATTCCACTGGGATAATCACTGCCAAATAGATTTTTAGTAGTTAAAAGATTACCTCACAAATGTACCTATTTTGTTACTCCCTATGCCAAGAAAACCATTTTTGTTGTATCTATCACCTACAGATAGTGCCTTGGGGCACTTCTAGTTCAACATGATGATAATGGAAAAGATTAGGCAATATACTATTTAACTTGTATATTGCTCACATATGAACACAACTATAGGCCTATTGCAAAACCCTGTCTTGCCATGGTCTTTGTAGCTTAGAAATTATGACACTACATGTTGAGAATAAGATCATGGTCATTTCAAAAGTATATCCACTCAAGTATATACTATATAAAACAACTTTACAAGGTAGAATGGCCAAGTGGATCATGCTTATTAGTGAGTTTGGCATAGAGTATTAATTACAAGGAAATCAAGGGATCGATCCTTGTAAATCAGCTTGTTCAAGCACCCCTTGTAGACATAGAGCCACTCACATTTAAATTTTCTAATGAATCCATAATGACCGTCATGGACACAACTCTTGAGGAGAGACAATGTAAGCTATATTTTGATAGATCATTCACTACACATGGATCAAGGGTAGACCTTTTATTTATTACACCATAATGGGATCTAATTCCTAAGTCTTTCAATATTAGTTTTCCTTATGCAAACAACATGTTTGAGTATGAAGCACTTATTAAAAGACTTCGATAGGTAGTACAGTGGAGTATATCTCATCTCAAGGTTTATGGTGATTCTTAGTTAATCATCAATCAAGTCACATACCATTTTTAAACTAAAGATGACAAGATATTTCCTTACAAAGCTATGATCAACACTCTAAAATAACAAATTATAGATATACAATTTGAGTATAAACCAAGGGCTATTAATAGAACAATAGATTTCATGGCTACTATCAACTCTCTGATTCAACAAATGGACAAAGCTAGAGAGTATTAGTTCGTCATCAATAATTTGGTCACACCAGCGCATGAACATTCAATTGTTGTAATGATTTGTGATATTATTGTTATTAATTCTATCTAGTACTCAGACCTTTACAATTACATTTATGCCAAATTTTTACCACCTAACCTCTCCTAAAAACAAACCAAATTCTTCATCCACCAAACCACTCATTATACCTTACTTGGATCAACCCTTTACCATCATAGTTTTGATGGAACTCTGCTTCATTGTCTAACTTTGTTAGAATCTATACTAGAGTTACAGGAAGCACATGAAGGATTATGTGGAGCCCACTATAACAGGGTAGTGTTTTCCAAAAATCTCTTGCATATTAGTTATTATTGGCCCACAATGGACGTAGATGTAATTGCATATGTAAAGAAGTGTGATAAATGTTAATGACATGCCAATCTAATTCATGCCTTAGCCAAAACTCTAAAACCAATGTTGAAACCATGACCATTTTCTACATGGGGCCTAGACCTCAACAGGAAAATCAATCCTACATTTTCAAACGACCATAAACATATCTTTACTACCACTTAATATTTCACTAAGTGGGTAGAAGCTATACCCCTCACTTACATGAATGGAAAGTATATTTCCATGTATTTTCAACCATCTCATCCGTCGCTATGATATCCTCTCTGACATTATATCTAATAATGGAGGATCATTCAATAACAAGGATGTTGACAAGCTATGTGCTAAATACAACATCACATAACATTTTTTTATGACATATTACCTTTAAGGTAATGGCCAGGTCAAAGCATAAAAAAAACCATTGTCAACATTCTCAAAAACATTGTCAATTATGCCGATCATGATTAACACCTTCAGATATTCCATGCCCTTTGGGAATACAATACTAATTATCATACACCATAGGAACCAATCCATATTCACTTGTTTATGGTATAAAATCCATCCTTCCTATTGAGGTTTAGTTACCTTCATTCTACACATCTTTCAATCCCATCTTAGATGATCATGACTATTGAGTAGCTCACCTGCAAGAGCTAGACCTACTTGATGAAGAATGCATAATTACACTAAAAAATCTTCAAATAATATCAGAACTAACTCAAAGGCCACTACAATCATCATGTCAATTATAGAATATTTGAACTTGGTGATCTTGTTCTTAAATAAAACCAAAAGAATACCACACATGAATAAAATCATAAAGGTAAATTTAAACCAAACTGGATAGGGCATTTCATCATTAATATAGATTATGGATCAGGAGCATACAGGCTCGCCACAGTTGATAGAGATGAACTTCCTAAGTTGACAAATATTATTCACCTCAAGTGGTACTATGATTGAGTACTATGGTGTATTTTCTATAAAGACCATTTCAGTTATGCCACTTTATCACTTTTCTTCTTTTTACAAATATCATTCTTATCATTCCTCTTAGCCTATTACTTATCCATTTTAACATTCCATTCTATCGACCAAACATGTTTTGAATCCTACTTACCCAACCCATTTGACCTTGGTTTTGTTAGTAGTTGCACATTTTTATCACCAATGAATTTGATTAGTTTTAGTAGTTGTTTTGAGCATTCCAGACAAAGATAGTATTTTGGAGCAATATGACAAGAGTTTTGGCAGTTGCATCCTTTGCTTGTTGTTCTATTCCTATCACTAGTCTTGCTACTAATTATAATCACCTATGGTAAAATTAGTACCATTGATTTTGTATCCTAGTTATAATCACCTATGGGTAAATTAGGAGCAACATTTGTTTATTGATCCTTGACATACCAACTTCCCATTTCATGTGTCGTACTATGCATTTATCCCAACTTTACTTTTTTTATTTGAATTGACTACTACACTAGCCAAATTCCTCCACTGTAGGGTATAACTATAGTAACTTAAGGTCCTAATTTAGGACTATGTAAGCATTGATTGATACTTTTTGAGGTCAGCTCAGTCACCCCATCCTAAACCATGCTCTCTCCATTTTGAGATCAACCTAAGCCATACTGTCACTATTTCATGAGCAACCTAAGCTATTCTCTCAATGTTTTGTGAGTAACCTAAGCCACACTCTCATTATTTTATGAGAAACTTAAGACATGTTATTTCCATTTTATGAGGAACCTAAGTAATTCTCTCACCATTTTACAAGATTGAACCATTTAGTATCTTTTCATTCTCAATCGAGTTGAGATACTCTAAAAATTGCACATAACATTTGTAAAACCATTTATCAAAAACCATAAACATTAACCATTTTTCTACCTTAAGGATTTTGGGAACCCTTACTAAGTCACAAGCAAATCACTTGTTCCTTAGTTTCCCTATCATTTTTATACTTTTATCCCATGCACTTGCCATTTTTCAAGACCATTCCTATTCTTCTATCACATCATTATGTTTGTTTTCATCAATTATAATTTTCTTCCCATTTTCTGGGAGAACTACATTTGGTCTAGATGTTTTTTAGATATTATATTCATGAAACTATGTAGGCAGTGTCAAATTTCCTATTGCATATGGAGACAACTCGACCAGCCCCTTCCTTTTATTCTATTCCCCTATTCTATTTGTTTGTTAAGTTGTCACCTATTTTCTAGGGGCAATGTTCATGTGGCTTAAATTAAATTATTTGTTTCTTTGATTGTTTTATTTGTGTGCCTATTTGTTTGCTTTCTATACTAATGCCTTGATTCAATATATGTTTGTTCATTGGGTGATTCCATGCCAACACTTACACTTGAATCCATCCATATTCATGTGTTTACATTGTCATTATGGTTTTTATCATTGGTGCATTATTTTCTATTGAGTATTGGATTATTGGAGTCAGTCTTTATACATATTTCGACCAAGTTATCATGATTTTATACCATGATACCTACCAACACATGTTACAACAAACCTCATATTCAGGAAGTCTATTTAGTAATGGAGTCATTGACATCTCTTTCACATCGACATCCTAATTCAATCTCGATCATATCCTATGTAGCGTAATTAAACAATAAAATAATTTTAACCTTTGTTTAGTTCAGACGAACATCTCCCTACTAAAAAGTTGCCCAATTCATCTTTATCTTCCATATCAAATTATCCCCATCATCAGCCAAATCAATCATGTTTTCCACAATTACGGTCCAATGCTTATAATTTCCTTTGGGTAAACCATTGCACACCATCCCACCTACATTTCCCAATGATTATAATTGTGTTTGGGAAAATTATTGTGTTGTCATCACTTTACATTTTCTACCCATACGAGGGCATGCTACTATCTTTTTGGTCTTTCCTATTTGGGATAGCTTCATCTTCTCAATGATTATAACCACTTTTGAGAAAATCACTATGTTTTCATACCATGTTTCCACTATCAGGGTACATTGCTTATAACCACCTTTGGAAAAACCATTGTACACCATCCCACTTGAATTCTAAATTATTTTGACTACTTTTTCAAACTCATTATTTTTTCACCCCATCATATTCCTTTCTTTTGTCCCCTTATTTCACTTCTTTCTTTTCGAGGGATAGTTTGCTAACCTTTCCTTGTGATAACTGTTCCCTCAAGGGGGCATCATGCAATTAGTTCATCATCATTGTAGTTTTAGGCATACAATACCTTTTCATTCTTTGAGAGTATGTTACTATGATTATATATTTCAATTCCTTCCCAAATAGGTTCAAATTATACACACCTAAAACTAGCCACCGATAACATCTAACCAAGCTTTTTGACCAATTTTCACCAAAATGCATAATTTGGCCTAAAAACACTAAAATACATTAAAAACTTTGAAAATGATATATTCAAGTGCCAATTTTTTCCAAAGTATCCCTAAATGGGGAAATGCATTTATGGTCCAACTAACTTTGATTAGCTTATTTTGAGATAAAATGTGAATTTTGCACCTAGGTGCTCTGGATTGCTCATTTCTATCAAATATCTTGCATGAGACACATGCCTTTGTTATTTTATGTTGAAAATATCCTAAATTAGATAATAGATCCAATGCATATAAAAATTTATCCTAATTCCAATCCAGTCATATTTTAGGCCAATAGCAAGACATTTTGACGAATTTGAGTAATTTGTGCACAAAGGGCCAAGATTTGCATCAAAGTTCTTGATCATGCTTAAGAGTTAATTAAACCAAATCATGAGCCAAATTAATAATTTCATATAAATTTTTGAATAATTTATTTTTGGAAATGAATATTGAATATCCTGCATCATCAGGTGATATCATTTCTTGGGAAGACATCCCTAGGCCATAAATGCATAAAATATCAGGATTCATGCTTCCCATGCCTCATTAAGACCCTCCATGCCCATTAATTTCCCCTCTATCCCAAATATTAATGGGGATATTTGTGTAATGAATTTCATAATTGGATTTATTCATGGCCACACTTCACAATCTTGAGATTGAAATTCATGGTTGATCCTAAAACCATTCTAAAAATCTATAAATAACAAGCCTCAAAGACCAAATTTTAAGCTCTTTTATGCCAAAATTATAATTCCCAAAAACATTTAGAATCATTTCATCCTATTGTTATAATGCCCAAATATTGAGCCAAGCCAAGCCAAGCTAAGCCAAGCTAAGCCAAAGCCAAACATTGTACCAAGGAGTGATGGAGGTATTCATACTTCATTGATGCAAACTTCATGAGCACAAACTGAGAAAGCCACTACAACAAGCATTTTAGACCATCCAAGGAAGGTGAGGGAAGGTCTTTCTTTCATGTTTTAGTTGTGTTTTCCATTTTTATTTTGTTAACTAAACTCATTCTTTGAGATAGGTTTAAGGTGTTAGTTTAGTGTGTTTTTGATTGATTTAGTTTTTTCACTAACACAATACTAATCTCCTCTTATTGCAATTCTATGTTCACAAATATAGTGTAGGTTTTGGATATGAAGATAGTGATCAGAAGGCAACGGAATTATAATAGGTATCTAGTCCAATGGGAAGGGTTGTAGAATGAAGACAACATTTGGATTACATAATGGGAGCTAAACAAGATTTATAAATAAAAGTGGCAGCAGTACAATCATGGCAACTCACACGAGCTGAGTTGTTTTCAAGCAGAGGAGAATGATCTATAAAAAATAGGCCAAGCTTCTAGAGGCCATAAGTTTTGATCCATAGCTCTGTTTGAACTTTTCCACACACCAAAATGACTATCTCAAATAGTTTGTTGCTTCCGTAATTGAACTTTTGATTTAAAGGTATTTTTTAAAACAAATTGGAGGCCAAACGAGACCATTTGAGGGTCTAGAATTACATTTTAATATTTTTTTCATTATTTTTTATTTTTAGAAATTACATATTTTTATGACTAGACATGAACTTCAGTTGAAATTCATCCTATAGGCTAATTTTATTGTTTAGATTATTTTTGGAGATTTTTAGAGCTGCACATGCTTGCATGCAAAACTTGCTAAAAATAACATCTATTAAAAATAGAGTCTTTTTAGATTTTAGTTTTTTTAAATTGATTCTTATTTATGCATGGTTTGTAATTATTTAAATTCATTCAATATGAATTAATTGAGTTATGATCTCAGATCTTAACCTATGCTAATTTTGGTATTGATAGTATTTGGGTTGTTTAAAAAAGATCTTGGGCCCAACTGGAGAACTAGAAACCTTCAATGAATCCCTTGATCATAAATAGAGTAAATATTTATAGCCATAGGATTGGTTATTTCTTTTATCCTAAACCAAAAAAATGTTATTCGGGTCCAATTCCACAATAGGTCTACATTTTTGAGATCTAGGGATCGGATTAAGAGCATCTAAGTGAGACCCAACTTGGATATTAACAACCAAATTGGGTAGCTTCCTAGACATATCATGGTTTAGATCAAATAACAAGAAGAATATAATGAAATTAGCTTGGGACACAAAATAAGTCCCCTTCAAATCAGTGAATAGGTAGTAGCCAATAGTAGGTCCAACCCTTGAACTAAAATAAATATGGCTAAAATACTTGAGGTCATAGCCTACCTAAAAAATCTTTAACTTCCACCAAGAGGCAATGCCAATATCCTAAAAAGAGAGCATGTAACTCACTTCAGATATTACTAACCAAATATAGAAAAAAACTTTCATCTTCTAGTTTTTCAACTAGAAAAACACCCAAAATAGGGTCATTGAATGAGAACCCACAAATTTGAATACTTACTAGAATCTAGACCTCAATTAATTAATATTAAAAGAGCTTCTTTCAATTTTAAATCTATCCAAATAGGATAGGAGGAGGAGGAAGTCTTCACTTCAAATACTTCTTTGATACTAATCAAGGTAAAATGTTCATGTTTAATATTCCCCCTTACCTTTATCTTCCAATAATTATATTATATTATAATTTGTTTCATCCTATTCAATATATATTTTATGTTTGATGACATGGAATTATTCATCTAATTCAACACTTTCAAGATATAAGTTTTATATGTCTCTATTATGTATTTAGGCCTTGTTTAGAGACCCTTGCTTGTTTCACCCACATACGATATGCCATAAGTACATGGAACAATGTAGACACTTTTTATACTTTAGGGAAAAAAGGACCATTTGTAGGATCTAGAGAGGTATGAAGAGTGTTATGAACTTTGAAGGTAATTTTATACCAACTATCCTCACAATTATCAAAACTTTTTTGAGACTTATTTTATGTATGGGATGGTGATCCTATTTTTTTCATATTCTTTAGTTTTTATCTCTTTGTATTTATGTACTAGCTTTATGTAAAGCTCTTTCAAATTTCAACTTTTTACATCCATTTTCCTTTGAGACTTCTATGATGTGATCTTTCTCTTATTTGAGGTTTTTTGGGTCTAACATCCTTATTTCCTTAGTTTACAAAGAGCTAAGAACAACATCATTATGATAAGGATTAAGGTGAAATTCTACATGTTCACAAATTAGTGTGAGTCTTTTAAATTGATAAAAGAGTAGTCAATTTAAATAGGGATTATGGGACTAGGATTAGTAGTTCAAGGAGATCAATAATTAATCACTTAAGGAGGAAATACAATATACATACTTACTAAGGTGACATAATCTTTAATGATTTTTTTTATAAATGATAATTAATTATTTATTAGTTAGGTTGATTAGTTATTTATTTTGTTTGAGGTGAGTTGGCTCTTCCTTATTTTCCTTGGATCAATTTTTTTATTTTTTATAATTAATGATTTTTTATAACACTACAATTCCTCAAAGCATTTATCATTTTCTTCTTCTCCATGAATATGGAAATACATAATGTATATTATTTATTCTCATGTGAATTTTTAATTCAAATAATCTAGAGAATATGAGTCTGATTTAGACTTCACCTCTTTTGTCTCGTTAGAGATATTCCATAATAACTAGAATATTAAAGTTATGTTTTATATATACATCTCCATTATTATTTTTCACCTACTATCCCATAACTATAAGTCAAATAAGGACACTAGGCACACATCTAGAATGTTAGCTAACATAATGATTGGAGTAAATTTGCAAGTCTTCATTCTATTTATAAATTCCACTCGTATATGTTTTAAAATGGACTCCTAATAACTTTTTATTAAAAAATTTCTACAATGTATATAAATTATAGTATATTATCTCTTATTTTCCCTTAGTATAAGATATATTCATATTTTTATATCTTGTTATTGCTTTGAACCATATTTCAATAGTACATGGGCCTCCTTCTAATGTATCAATTGCACCATTGAAAATGTTATTTTATGAACTTTTTGATGGTGTGAATTTATTTGGAATATTATTTTTATTGTATTTTTTTACTTATGATTCATTTTTTAGTAGTTGATGATAAAATTATACATTTCATGTTCCCATTGCAAGTAGATTTAGAGCATTTATTAACATTTTTATTCTATAGTATTCTTGTTATTGCTTTAGTCTTGATTTTTTGTCACTATAAATTATATTTAGAAATGTATGCAAGATTTAACATGGGCTTAAAGGCACAATATTATAGAAGGGAATCCTCATAATATCAGAAAATTAGGATTCAACACAAATTTTGAGTCACAAAACAAAGTGTATCATTAAAAAAATCACATATTTAAATAAATCATTTTTATGGAGGCTTATCCACATATAAATTTCCATGTAGGTCTTACAAGCCTAAGCATTAGAGTTTTTATGAGAAATTTATTAGTGTAAAATTTTGTGTCCACCGTTTACATATTTTTACTTAGATATGTATACACATATATTAAAGTGGGCATTATGTAGATATGTAAAACTAGTGTTTAAATATTTATTATTCTTAAAATTATAGTATTCTAAGTTGTGTGTGTGTGTGTGTGTGTGTTTTTTTATTGGCCTACATTACCTATGTTTATGGTTGTCCATATTATGTTTTCTCATTTTTCTCTAAACTGTCTCTTTATCAATCATTACATCGAGAGGCATTTTGCAATGGGAGACGGGGGGAATGAGACAGCTTGATGTCATGCCCATGTAAAGAAAAATGGCCAACATTTAAATTAAATATCAATGATATTAAAAGAAAAATAATAATTTAAAAATAAAAATAATAATATCAAATACAAACAAATGACATAATATTTAAATTAATAGACATGACCCTTGAAATATTATAAATATAATTGCAAATCACTTGTAAAAATCAAATACGCACAAGTTCAAATCATATTGGAAATTAAAAATTGAAAATACAATGATAAGAAAAACACAAAGAAATAAATAAAAAAGATAAATCTTCTTCTTCTTTTTCCCCATATTAATTACTAAATTAGAAAACTTAAATAAATATTTTTTATATTTAAATTTGATTTGTTGGTAATATTAAAGAGTGAATTCCAAATTTTATTTTACAGAGTGATTTTTTTTGCACTGCATTGCTTAAAAAATTCACATTCATTAGGTTTTTTATGAGTTAAATTTCAATGTTGGATGGTTGTCATGTGGGTACACAACCCATGTCACTCATATTTTATCTATGTTATTAAACTTAAAAAATATCAAAATTAAAATCATGTTACATATATTTTATTTATATTTTCAAACTACCTCTTTTACTATGAAAAAAGGAGGTATGTTATTTTATATTCCATCATTTAATAAAATAAATTAAGGATTGAATTGTGAATTTTATTTTAGGAGTGATTTTTATTTCACAGCATTGCTTAAAAAATTCACATTCATTAGGGTCTTTATGAGTTAAATTTCAATGTTAGATGGTTTTCATGTGGGTACACAACCCATGTCACTTATATTTTATTTATATTATTAAACTTAAAAAATATCAAAATTAAAACCAAATTATATATATTTTATTTATATTTTAAAACTACCTCTTTTACTATGATAAAATTTAACAATAATAATTTATTAACCACCAATGATTAAAATTATTAAGTAATTATTAGTAGATCTTATGTAAAATATGTTAATTAATAGGTAACATTAATATGTGAAATTAAGTTTATTTTCAATCATATTTTAATTTAGTATGACTTTAGTAAATTACAACCAAACCAAATTTTAGGCAATTTTATATTTTAGTTTAGTATGATCGAGGATAAACCAATTTCTTATTAGTAAATTATGAAATTTGTGTGAATATCTTACCTACAATCTAAGTAATAACCAAATTAATATATTAAAAATAATTTTATATATATATATATATATATATATATATATATATATATATATATATATATATATATATATATATATATATATATATATACGATGTTTCTATATATTTATGAATTATGTTATTTGATGTTTATATATTTTTTTAAATTATGAATATGATTTAGATATCTTATAATGATCAAATATAATATGTTATCTATATTTGGTGTAATATGATTTACTTAAAAATTATGTAGATATGGCACGACCAAAATTAAATTTTACAAACGAAAAAGAATGAAAAAAATACCAAAGAGAACAACAAAGAGAATATCAAAGACAATATCGTAGATGAAGACAACAATAAATGACAGATGTACAAAGAGAGGAAGAAATAAAAAATTGAAATGACAATGACAAACTAAGATTTCAAGAACATAGAGGTAAATTGACAGCTAAACAATTAGAAGTAGAGAAGAGACAACATACAGATAAGATGAAAGACATTTGAGCACAAACACCTCAAAATGAATAATGTATACTAACAATAAATTACAAAGACAAATGCGTTCAAATCAATTAATTGAGGTAGAAAGACAACATAAATAAGAACTTCAGCGTGAAGCATCTCAAAGGCACTACCAAAGACCGATTCATAATGCTGACATCAATTCTAAAGAAGCAAAATCTATATCAATAGATCATGTGCTCCAAACACCAAGTAATTCATTTCAAGTTGTAATGGATGTCGATGTTACAAATACTACACAAAATAAAGATATATAGGAGAAAACATCTCAACTTACAAGAAGAAGACGAATAGAAAATGATGATTTAGAAAAAGAGTCAACTTCACAACCTAAAAGAATAAGAAAAATGCAAGATAAAGAAATTTAAAGAGAGAAAAATATCACTGATCCCAATGGAATGGTTGGGAGAGATTTGAAAACATTTCAAATAATTTTATGACATGACTTAGATAACATTACTTTATAAGATAGGTGCCTCGAGAATCATATCTCTTTTTACTATTTTACATATAAAAAAATAATTACAAATAAATATAATATAATATAATTTAAATCTATTTATTCATTTTATAATTAAATAATAATGTAAAAACACTAATACATATAAATCTATGTAATTGTGTTTTCGATGAATTTAGAGGACACAATAAAATTTCAAACTAACTATGCTTATGAATTCAATTTTTTTATGACATTTAATTCTTTAAAACACTTTTAAAATAATTTAAAAAAGAAAAAATATTACTAAAATTTAATATTTACCTAAATAACTAAAGCTATTTTTATTACAAATAATGTTAATCGGGTCAATTTCCAACATCTTTCCTTTTTATATTAAGTTTTATGTTATTTAAAATATACTTAACTAATCAATATGTCAAAAATAAAATGTCACTTTGTAATTTGACTTCCACGTTAGTGCAAATGAGGAGGCGGCAAAATGTTTGACTTTATATTAAGAGGCTTATTACGGAGGGGCAAAGCGCCAAGATTTATCTCATAAGAGAGAAAAAAAAAAATAAAGCATATGTTATTCCCCCAATCCACTGCTAACGCGTATGCTATTTTAAATATTCAAAACATGATTTGGAAGATTCTGCACAGTGTCCACATAAATTGGTTAATGCCCAACATAAACATATGTTAACCTTCTCGCACAACATGCATCACTAAATGCATATCTGTTAGTGTGAAATGAGGATGGATTGTTCATTCGAAACAAAGGGGTTCGTGACCTAAGAGGATTTGTAGAGAGGAAGAGGAAAACAAAGGATTGAATCTGAAGGTGTTGGAGAGCATGGTGCTTGTGCGATCCACTGTGTAGAAAGTGCGAAGAGGGATTTGGAGGTGGAGTCACATGACGCATGGTATGTAATGAAGGAAAGACGCTGCTAGGTAGGTATCAGCCGACGGGGACCAAGGCTCCTAAAGTCTTTCTATAATTTCCCTGGTAGTGAGCCCAACCTATTTCAAATAAGCAATATACTATTATACAACGTTAAATGGTCTTGTTTATATGTAACTAACTCCAAGAATCCTACCAGTAAGCTTATTGAAAAGTACTTATATCATTTCGGTATTTGAGCATACAATTTATGAGAGTTTTCCATAAATAAAATTTCCATGCATGCCTATTACCTGACGTCTTATCCAATAGTCTTGTCAGCGTCTTAACAGATGTTTTAGGCTTCTCAAGAGCTTATTCACATGAATTTAATAGTCTAATTCTCCCAAGCTCCGACTACTAGGTGCACGAGCTACTTTTTTTATTACTCTAGAATAAAAGAAACTTAATGAAGTGCCCTGTGATGGGTTTGCTCTATTTTATCTCAAAAAGGTGCTAGAATTTGAAGGTCCTCTATTTTCTCATGACCCTTCTTCGGCCAGATCTAGGAAACGAAGAGTATGTTTGAATCCTGCTGATGGAAGGAATTTTGATATTTTTGTATCTTACCCTATGGGTAATTTGCCTTAAAGATAGTTTTGGTTAAAATTCGTGGACATGGTGTCGATATCGCTTTAAAGTGATTGTTGAATGCTCTTGGAATTGCCTAGGATACCACGAGGGCCAGATCTGTTGAAGGCATTCACCAATATATTTATTTTCTAGAAATTTCCTCTTTGCTTAAGACTATTTTCAGAAAAAATTACTTCTTGTTAGAGATTCGCCAAGCAAAGTCTGGTGGGATGCTTTTTTTCTATTTCTTAGAGCTTCGATTTAGGGATTTGCTAAGTTTTTGAGCTAGAGATTGTAATGTTTGGCTCTCGTTAAAAGGGAGAGCAATTAGTGTGATAGTAATTTATTTTTTCAGTTTACGCTTTGACTCATTGAGGTATGGCCCTCTCAGGGGAGCTTCGGTTGTTTTCTCCTGCTTAATTCATTAGAAATTTCAGATGTAGTCGATCTGCACCTTTATGTTTCAATTCTTAGGGATGTTCAGATATCATTATTTTGGCCAGGGAATATGATAATAGTCTTTTGTACATTTCTATTTCCCCAACAGTACGATGGCATGTTAGTGTTCAAGCACTAACCATGGTGTTTATTTCAATCATGTTTAGAAGATGTTATTTTTATGATATAGCTATTTGACATTTAAATTGACATGCAAGTTATTTAACTTCCCATAAAGCATCCAAAATCTATTTTAAAGTATTGGAATCGCACAACTAAAGGTATGCTTTGCAGTCTTCATTATTATATCTTTATGCTAAAGGCATTAGTTTTGCATCAATAAAATAGAGCTTGTAAGTTCTATAATTTTGTTTCAAAAAATTTAGGGTATATTTCATAGTTATCATTTTAGTCTTTGGTCTCATAATTGTTTCGATGTTATTTTTCTTTGTTATTATTTAAGGGTGTGTTGTTGTATGGACCCCCTAGTATAGGAAAGGCATTATTGGTAAAAGCAGTTATTCATTATATAAATTATACTTTTATTAGAGTTTCTAGTTTTGAATTGGTTCAAGAGTACATAGGAGAAGGACCAAGGATGGTTTGTTGCTTTTTTTCATGGCAAGGTGCTCATATACGTTATGCACTAAATAACACCAATTTTATACTTGCTTACATGCTTTTAATTATTTCCTATTAGATGCCCAGATTTTAGTGGTGCTTGTCTCTATAAATATGCTTATGGTTTCACTTCAAAAATTTAAGATTCATAGATAGCCCATAGATCTATCGTTGTTATGTTCTATGCCTTCTGATGCATAAAATTTATGTATATTCATAAATGCTATATCTAGACCGATTCCTTTTTTCTATGTAGCTTAGTGGCTCAATGTTGTTACCTATAAGAATTGTACTATCACTTGATGATTATTTGTAATAATTAACGACATTATCATACTAAGATAAATTTTATATAGATATGATTTTTTGTTTATTCGTACAGATCTTCTCCCTTTATATCCTTGACGTGTTTGAAATGTATTGCTACTATGCTACTCTACCCATATATTTTGATCTAAGGATTCATTTGGCATGCCATTTGTCTTGTTAGAAAACTCATTCTAAGAGTTACATATAGGTATTAGTGGTGCCACTTACAGTGCAATACATATAATTTTTATATTGTGTTAGTTTAATTGTCGCACAAGTTTAAAAAAATACTTATAAAAAAAATACAAATTAAAATAATTTATTGTTGAATTAAATTCTATTTGAAGTATTTTTAATTAACCTCCGATTTTTCTTGCACCATGGGGGCAACTGCTAGTTCCTTATCTCAATGCACAATATTTGCCTTGCATTATTATTATTATTATTATTATTATTATTATTATTATTATTATTATTATTATTATTATTATTATTATTATTATTATTATATATTATTGAAGTGATGATTGGAGATTAAGTTTGATGGTTGTATTTATATTTTTAAATATAAAATATAAATAATTATTTTAAAATAATATATAAATATAAAAAATAAACTATAAATAAACTCTTAAAATTGTGTGTGTGTGTGTGTGTGTGTGTGTGTGTGTGTGTGTGTGTGTGTGTGTTATGTTATATATTTTTTTAAAATATTTGAAGGACGGTGTTGAATAAATAATTGTTATCAAAATGTTTCAAGACAAAAAGAATCAATTATCAAATTTAAATTATGTTAGTAAATAAACTTTGAGATTAAATCTACAAATAATTTTTTATGTGATGTTTTTTTTAATAATAATTATTAATTCTTTAATAACATTTATTTATTCGACATTCTTTTCAATTATTACAATATTTTATTGTAAGATAATTTTTTTATTGTTATTATAATTATTTTAAAATATATATATATTTTATTCAAAATTTTATTATATATAATATATTATTTTAGAAAAATAATTATATTTTACAACTAAAATATATAATCATAATTATATGGTCGTAAAAAGGTTGAAAAGAAAAGTGAAATGTATTATAATAATAGCGATGAAAGATCGGTGATGTTAAACATGTACGTTTTGTTTTTTAAAACAAATTGTTGACTATGGAATTCTTGCATACCAACAAACGTAGGTGAGTTGGTAAGATATGTAATATGTAAATTTTAGGTTGAGGATTTGGTGTGATATGATTAATTTGGTCTTCTGTTAAAAAAGGAAAAATAAAAGATTGTTTTTTTTTCATTTTTTATTTATTTTTTATTTATTTTTGAGATGATATGTAAAGTTTAATGTTTGTGTAGGTTTTTTTAATATTTTTCAATTTTTTTTAAATTTTAAAATGGTCATTTTTTATTATAAATTGTATTTATTTGTAAATGTTTTTTCGAGAATTTCACTAATAAATAAGTGAAATCAATCATTATAACTTATATTAGTAAAATTTAATTTTTGTCACTTTAAAATGTTTTCCTTACTCTATTAAAAATTAATGATCCACTGTTATAAATATTTAAAAAACAATTTAAAAAAACATTATATATTCACATAATTAATAATAGTTTTTATAAAATATTATAATATTAAAAAAAAAAAAAATTAATATTTTTTATTTTTTTATTAATTTAATTTAAAATAAACCATTTTCAAAAGTCAACCCTTATAACTCAAAACTGATAAAAAGCCTCAAATTCCTAATTTCCTACCCTACACGAAACCCTCAAGCCTCCACTTTGTAGCCATTTCCAGGGATGCGTGGAGATCCACTTTGTAACCATTTCGTCACTTTGTTTTGTCTAGGGATTCGCTAGGGTTTTGACTTATGCTCCATTGTCTTCTTGTGATAAGAATCTTTGCATGAAAAAGAGTACGTACACCCCCCACAGTTTGAACTTTTCGATTCATTACGCTAAGTCAAATCCATTTCGACCAGTCATTTTTTATTTTGTTTTAATCATATTAAATTATTTAAAATATATATTATTGGACGTTAATTTATTAATGAAGTTTGGTTTAAAAATATTTTATTCAAGAGTGAATTTGACGAAAATTGTTTGGATCAAAAATATTCCATCAAGAAAAGAAATGAATTTGGCTTGAATTGTTTGGTTCAAAAATATTCCATCAGCGTTTTTTTAATACTGAGTTAAAATTACATTTTACATTAAATTTTAATGTGGATGTATATTGGTCCATATATATGTCTTTAAGAACCTTTTATTCCTTCAATCTTCGTTCTCTCATAAACGATACAGACCATACAAATTATGAGTTTCATTGGATTTTTCCAAAGAGTGGAAAAGATGGGCAGAGCACCATGCTGTGAGAAAGACAATGTGAAGAAAGGACCATGGTCCCCTGATGAAGATTCTAAACTTAAGGCCTACATAAAACATCATGGCAATGGTGAAAATTGGATTGCTCTCCCCAAGAAAGCTGGTGTGTAATCATCCTTAATGTTATTTTATTGAGGAATCTTCTAACATAACTTAGAAGAAAACAAATTAGTCAGCTTGATTTTTTTTATTTTTTTTTAGCTAAAATTACTTCCCAGAGTTATAACATTCTACAGTCTGAAAATTAAGTTATTCATCACCATTATCATTTGTGGGTTTGGGTCTCAGGAGTTCAAGGATGCTAAGATAGATTTTCTAATATATGATTTTCAGACCATATTGTCAACTAGGATTCATATATCTTATTAGTTTCTCCAATTGTGTTCTAGTTTTGTTGAAATCGTATATTGTTACCGCTTGGTTTCATATAGAGTTTGATTAGTCGGTAATCCTGTACTGTTTGGGCTTTCAAAGCTTGTGCTAGATAGGGTAAATATCTTTATGCTAATGGTGCTGTGGTTTTTAATGTCTATGACAGAGAGAACTAGCATCTAGAGCTTCTATTTCTATCATTCTTTTCTGTTGTTAAGATATGACTGTTCTGTAGTTTGGTGGTTGTACTGATATCCACAGTATTTGGCCCAGGCCTGAGAAGATGTGGAAAGAGTTGCAGATTGAGATGGTTGAATTACTTGAGACCTAATATAAAGCATGGAGGGTTCTCAGAAGAAGAAGACAATATCATATACAGCTTCTATTTCAGTATTGGAAGGAGGTATCATCACTAATTCGATATGCGATTGTCAATTGTACCAAATAAAAATACCCATAGGATTTCTCCCATAAATAATTTGAAAAGCTGAATATCCTATTGATCTATTCACTTTACTATTATATGCTAACTCAGCGTGTGGTAAAGCCAAGTCACATTGCTTTGGCTTTTCTCCCATTACACATGTCAATAAATTTTCTAAGCTACTATTCATAAATTCTATTTTTCCATCTATTTATGGCTGATATGCACTATTGATTTGTAGCTTAGTACCCATCTTCTTGCACAAAATCCTCCCAAAATAACTTAGAAATTTTGTATCCCTATCTGAAGTAATAATTTTTGGAACACCATGCAATCTCACAATATCCATAAAAAATAATTATGCAACCCTAGTGGCATCATTGGTTTTCTTACATGAAATGAAATAAACCATTTTATAAAATATGTCCACATTAACAAAAATTGAATCGTTACTTCTCTATGTGTTTGACAATCCCAACACTAAGTCTATACTCAAATATGTCCATGGTTCTCTTAGAACCAATAATGGCATATATAATCCAATATTTTTTTCATGTCCTTTAGCCACATGATATATTATGCACCTTGAATCATACCTTGTCACATCTCTCTTCATCTTTGGCCGAAAATACTTTTCCTCCACTAAATCTATTGTCTTTGTCTTACCAAAAAGTCCAACCAAACCACCACTTTGTAATTCTCTTATTATATTATCTCGTAAGGACCAATTGGAATGCATAATTGTTTCCCTTTGAAGAGATAACCTTCTTGTATAAGATACTCATCATGAATATCATTTGTCCCACCTATTAATGGATTCTTTCACTTCTCAACTACCTTACTAAAATAAGGATTAGTATCATATATAATTGTTTGATAGCTTCAAATCTAACTACTTTATTCACCATAGTAGTTAATAATGCTACCCTATTACTCAATGCATTACCTACCTAATTCTATTTTTTTAATTTATGTTTCAACACAAATGTATACTCCTACAAGAAAAAAACCCACTTTACATGCCTACTATTCAACTTCTTTTGTGTATTCGCTTACTTCATAGCTTCATGATCTATAAATAGTATAAACTCCTTAGCCACTAGATAATGCCTCCAATGTATTAATGCTTGTACAATTACACAAATTTCAACACCATAAGTATAATACTTTGTTCTTACCTCATTCAATTTCTCATTGAAATATGCTATTGGATTTTTTTCTTGACTCAGCACAACACCAATTCCCACAAATAAAACATCACAATTAAGCTCAAACACTTTGTTAAAATCTGTTAATGCTAAAATTAGTCTTTTTTCAATCTTTTTCTTCAAAAATTCAAAGCTTTCTGTGGCTACTCTAGGCCATGCAAATTATTTCCCTCTCATACAATCTATTATTAGTTTCACAATAATACTAAAAGTTTTAATAATTTTTTTATAAAAAGTTGATAAACCATGGAAAATTCTTACCTCTAAAATGCTTTTTTGAATAGGCCACTCGACAATTGCCTTTATCTTTTCTTCATCCATCCATTTTCACACCATCTACTGAAACTAAAAATCTCAAAAATACCAAACTATTCTTCATAAACTTGTAATGTTTCAAATTTGCATACAACTTCTCCTTTCTTAACAAATCCATTACCATTCCCAAATTTTGTATGTTTTATTATTTAGTCTTAATGAATATCAAAATATCATCAAAATAAACAACTAAAAACTTACCAATATATTCTTGTAGCATTGTATTCATCACCCTCATAAATGTGTTAAGTGATTTAGATAATCTGAATGGCATCACCATCCACTCATACAAGCCATCCCTAGTCTTGAATACAATTTTACACTCATCTCCTTCACAAATTTGAATATATTAATAACCACTCCTTATATCATTCTTGGTAAAATATTTTTCTCCTACAAACATATCCATCATATCAACTAAATAAGGTATAGGAAACTTATACTTTATTGTGATTTTATTAATTTCTCTACTATCCATACACATTCACCATCCTCCATATTTATTTGGATTTAGTAACATTGGTGTGGCACATGGACTCATACTCTCCCTTATGACATTCTTTCTTATCAATTCAGTAACCTGTTTATTTAGTTTTATATATTTTGTTTGACTCATCCTATAAGCTTCTTGATTGGATAGAGTTGATCCAAAATCAAATCAATTTGATGTTGAATATCTCTCTTGAGTGGTAAAACATCTATTAACTCATCAAGCATAACATAAGCATATTATTTCAACACACTTGTTGCTTCTATTGGTATTGGCACCATTTCTATTTCTTCATTCTTTGCTACTAATATATAACAATAACTTACCACTTTCATATCTTGGATAAATTCTGTAGTATAGAGCATGCATTCTATTTTCTCCTCTTTAAGAGGTAACAAATCTACCATTGCACCACCTTTCAAAAAAGTGTACATGTTCTTTTCTCTATCATGAATCACTTTCCTTTCAAATTGCCATGGTCTTCCCAATAACACATGACATGCATTCATCAGAATAACATCACATTGTATTGCATCATTATAACTCTTTCCTATAAAAAAAACTTGATTAAGCACCTTTTATCTATTGTAACTTCGTTCACTTTCTTAAACCATGAAATTTGATAAGGATTGGGATGTTTTTCACATTATAGATTTAGTTTCTTAATCATTTCTTTAGAATCTATATTTTCACAACTACCACCATCTATAATTACTTTACATGTATTTCCACCCAATGTACATCTTATTCAAAAAATATTTGATCGTAGCCATGATTCACCACCTTCGTTATTATACATATATTCCTTCCTTGGAGTGATCATGGTTCTTCTCATCATGAGATTCTCTGCAACATTTCTTGGTACAACTTCAGTATTCTGCTCTTTTATTTCAACCTCATCTAAATTGACTCTTGGGTGATCTTCTTCCCTCCATTCTTGATCTTAATATTGTTGACACTCAAACACCCTATGCCTTTATTCTCCACATCTATAAAAGACATAAAATCTATGCTAATTCAGAAAACATCTTATAACACCACCATAAACTCAACCTCTCTCAAATCCTCTTCATGTTTGTTGGTATTGAAACAATTGCTTATTATCATCTTGCCTTTCTGCACCATGTGATGATTTATCTTTATTGGCATTAAAGCCACGTCTAGTTGTATTAAGCCCACCTTATCTATTTTTTAGAAGGGATCTACCTCTTTTTAGACTAGTAAATGTCCTTCTAAATTTTTGTCTATTTTTTTCTTTTGCTTTAAAAGCTAATTGATGAGCCTTCTCCGTGTTATGTATTTTATGCATGCTTAATTAATCTTGAATAGAAAATTTCAAATAATTTACATACCTTTTAGCCATATACTCTTTTGTTTCATCATGCTCGACTCATATAGAAATCTTATAAAATTCATCTATATACTCTTGTATATTATGATCTTTTTTCCTCAAATTTTAAAATCTTCTGTATAGGGTTTGTGCATAATCCACAAAAAGAAATTTCACCCTCAAGTTCTTCTCCATCTATTTCTATGAATTAATATTCTCTTTACCTTTTATCTATCTCTGTTTCTATAGGTGATACCACCAAATCATTACATGACCTTTCAATTTTGTGCATGCAAACTCTACCTTCCTGTATTTTCTCATAATCTTCCACTCGAAGAAATTATCCATGCTATTCATCCAATCTATGAACTATTCCAATTTTAAATTGCATACATAATCTAGAACATCAACCTTTATTCCTTCATTTATTCCTTCTAAAGATTAAAACATCCTCTCTTCCATCGATGGTGGTTTCTCTTATTGTTCTTCTTCTTCCTAAACTTCTTCACCACGATGTGTCTTCCTCATCACCACCTTATCTTCTCTACTAATTGGCGATAACCTCTGTTAATTTTTGAAACTAACTCTATAACTCTTATATAGTCCAGTTCATCTGTGTAACACCTCCTCATCCTCTCATCATTCTTTACTCCTCCAAGATTCAAACTTGCTCTGATACCAGATAATAAAACCAAAAACTATCAAGACAAATAAAATTACCAAAAGGCCAAGATTTTGAACAATAACTTATATTGATTTGTATTGAGTGAATTAGAATAATTACAAATCCAAACAATGATTAAATAAGCCTCAACTCAAAAATTAGAGTTTACATGCAAAATTTGAAAAAAAAAACTAAAATCTAAAAAAAATGCTGATTTTTAAGATCTCTTGAAATATCCCAAAAATATCTTGAAATATCCTAAACACTATAATTAGAATATGGGATGAAATTTAGCAAAAGTTGATGTCCATTTCTAAAAATATATAATTTATAGAAATAGAAAAAATGCAAAAAAATAATTAAATCCTAATTTTGGACCCTCAAAAGGTCATGTATGACCTCCAAAAAAATTAAAAACATTTCTAGGTAGATAGAACTTCTTAGGACAACAATGATGTTTTGGATGTTGTCTTTTTAGCATGTAGAAGAGTTGAAATAGAGCTACAAGTAAAAATTTATGGCATCTGAAATGTTGGCCTACTTTTTGTACATCAACAATGTAATAGAATAAACTTCAACAGGTGGTTGTTTTTAATTTTTGGTTCAAGCTAATTATTCTATTGTAATTTCAAAAGGAAACTATTATTTTTCCATAAACTAGTAACCACATGAGGTAGTAACCATATCAGATTAGATACAACTATGTTTTAGATCATAAAATAAACACTTAAATGAATGAGCCCAAAGGATGCTCCATATTAGATGGTTGACAAAGGCACAACACTTGTTGAAGGTTTTTCAAATTGGGTAGCAATCTATGTAGGTTTAACTACAAAGGAAACTCCATTTTTAAATTTGTTTGAGCCAGAGTAGTAATGGGATGGGTGACCTCCTAGGAAATCTCGATGCTTCACCCCTGTGAGTATCACCTAGATGCAATGAGTGCTAATTTGGACCATTCACATGAGTAATTGGTCAAAGATTATTGACCACCTCATAAAAATGGGTCAAAGAGTATTGACTCGAATCTATGCAGTGAATTCTAAAATACTATAAACATAAAATTTATTTTAATTGATATGTGATAAATCTAGAATTATTTTGGTGTATTTAATATAGGATGTGACATCATACTTAATTAGGTCAAAATATGCTACCCACTAGATTGATCCCTCTTATCCATAGCTATTTACGATCAACATTAGAGGTTACAAGATGATAACTATTGCAATTCCTTGCTTTAAATGCATAACATATGATTTTTTATGATTTTTTGTACTTAACCAATAGATATTTGGAATAAGAAAGTCATTTCATCTTATTTAAACATTTTACCTTCCTAAAAGAGTGTGTTTGAATTTATACCAAAGTTTTGTCATATCGTTTTCATGTTAGTCTACATTTTGAAATGTTTGTAACTTTTTGAATGGGTTATTCTTGGGTAGAAAAGGATTCTTAGTTCAATTTTGAGCATTCAAGAAAATTTCTCCTCTTAAACTCCTTTTCAAGTATTTTTCTTTGTGTCAATAATATTCAGATTATTTATCAAGGACTTTGATTGTACTTTACACTTGATTCTAAAACTATAATATAATATAATATAATATAATATAATATAATATAATATAATATAATCACACTACATATATTATATGAAATTAAGTAAATATTATAATAATATAAGTATATTATTATATAATATTAATAATATTATTATATAGTATAACATATATAGTTATATAATTATTTATATAGTTGTATAATTATTATAATAATAATATAGATACACCCCATGTTAGTTGCATGAAAAAATATTTTGAATTTGAAGCATGCAACAATGACATGTATATTCTCTTTATATGTTATAATCTTAATGTTATCTAATTATGCATTGTTCTTTTGATTTTTATTTACACAAAATGAAAACCATTCTATTTATTCATTTTCTATTTTAAATTTTATAATTTCTTTAACATTGGTTTGAATGTTTTGGGTAGGTAAACTTTGTAGGTAACAAGATAGATTTGGTAATAAACTATTTGTGCTTAGTGAAAGATCATGTGTTAGTGTGTGTCTGTAATAAAACTAACTTGATAAGGTGATTAATTTCTTATAAAACATACATTTTTTATTTTTTTAAGAAAACAATTTAATACTATTTTAATTGATAATTTTTTAACTTTAACCATCTATTTATTTCTTTTTAATAGTTTTTTCTTTACATTGTGAATATTTTTATTATGACATAGTGAGGACCTTAAAACCACTAATTAAAATTTACATTATTATTTATTTATTTTTAAGAAACTTAGGTATGATCAATCCTAAGAAATGTATAGCATCACTTATCTAACTTTGAATTTGGGCATATGTGTCTTTGATGAAGCTAGTAATCAATGTGTGTTGATGGACATATTTCTAAAATAAAACATTACTATTACATCCAAAATTAGATTGTAGATTATGTTGAAATAAGAATTTTAAAAATTTCTTAAAGAGGATATTATGATTGTAAAATTAGATTCTAAAATATATTGATGCCAAAACATTTGATTCTATTTCTTTAATATAATAAATTGATTTTATTTCAAAAGAAGCTTTATTATATTTTTTTATAAATTTCTTAATTTAGTGAGTTATTTTACATAACTATAATAGTTTTTTAAATTTGATTTTAATGTTATATTAGGTATTTTTTCCATCAATTAAATTTAATAGTTTATTTGAAATAATACCATATGTGTTCATAGCCTTTTGACATAGTGAAATAATGTTTAATCATTTACAATTGAAATATTGGTTTAATTTGTAAATTTTCTCTTTCTAATTTAAAAAAATATTTATTTGTAACTTTTATGTCTTGTTTGATAGATATATAATTAATAATTATCACAATTTTGAAACATTTTTATGATTTTTAATTCTTGAAAAAAATGGTGATTAAAGGTATAATGGTTACTATAAGGAGTGGTAATTATTATATAATTGATTTTGAATTGTTGAATAAATTGGTATTTTTATATTTATTTTTAAATATTTTAATTATTATATTATTCTTTTATGTAAAAATGAATGATTGATTTTTCTGAATGATGATGTGAAATTACATTTTTCTGAATTACAATTAACATACACGATAATGCATAGTGATGTGTTTTGTAAAAACATAATATAACATGTAGGATTTTGATTATATGCAATGAAATGAAGATTAGATGAATGGTTATGTCAGAGATATTACACATTTTATTTAATTATTAAGTTAATTATAATATTGGACATCTATACCAATTTTTAGTTTTCATATCCAATTTTAGATTATGTATTGATCCTTTTACCCTTTTCATAATCGAAAAAGAACATAATTAGAGAGTTCATAAAGAAATAGGTGAGTTTACCAAAGGGAACCAACCCTTCATCTAAATATTCTCTCTCATATAAGGTCACCCACACCTTTGAAATTTTCAATTGAATCAACAAGATTGAGAATAGGTGCATGTGTTGGAAATATTGTCATTGATGTCAAAGGTCTAGCATTATTGGTGATAAAGGCCCCATTGTGCATTTAATGGTGTTTTTAATATTTATATCTGGCCTAATGTGTGTTAATATTTATTTAATATTAATGAATATATTTTTGGTTGTATATAAATCAAAAGAGGGCCCATTTTTGGTTGAATATATTTTTGGTTGCATATATATTTTTCTTATGAAGGGTCACCATATGAATTTTCAAATGAAAGGATACAAAGGGTCATGTAAGTTTGGTGCCCTTTTCGATGAGGATTGAAAGGTCACAAAGGGTGACTGCCAAATGACACTTTGAAATATATAAATAATGTCTTTGAGAAGCTATTTGTAATATGCAAGAGAGTGCATGGTTTATTTTTTAGTTTTTTGAAGAGGGGAAAATAAGAGATATTGTAGAGTTCTATCATTTGTTGAGTAAGAAACATTGAGAGATAGTTGTTTTTTATACACAAGAGGGGTTAGTTCTCCTATGAGTTGGTGCTCACAAATCTTCACAAGGGGTTGGTGCTCTTGTGGGTTGGTGCTCACAAATAGTTACTGTGTTGGTGCTCTTGCAATTTGGTGCTCATTCATAAACTTGAGATTATTCTCTGTAGTTTTTTCCACTTTGGTTTTCCATGTAAAAATTTGGTGTCTCACACTCTCTCTTATGTGGTGCAAATTATTATTTCAATTTTATTGCATATCTTGAATGTATCGTTAAGTGGTTAAAGAAAAAGAATTTGATTAAGAAATAAGACATATAATAATTGGTATCAGTGTAGGTTCCTTTAAAAAAGTTTTACATCTTGAAGGTAGATCAGAAAATCATGATGGCTGGACCACATGAAGGTTTTTATACAAATAAGGAACCTTTCCCTGATGGGACAAATTATGTTTTTTGAAGTATAAGGATGAAGACTTATTTGATGGCCCTTGGATTTGACATATGACAAGCCATGGTAGAGGAATATGAAGAGCCACAAACACTTGTAACTACTCTGATTGAAAATAAGGCAAGCGAAAATAATGATAAAGATTTAAATTCTACTTTATGTGGTTTATGTGAATCAAAATTTGTTAAAGTTATGTAATGTAAATCTAGTCATGAAACTTGGGTAAATTTTGAGAATATTTACAAAGGTGATGGAAATGTTCAGCAAGCCAAGCTTTAGACTTTTAGGAAATAGTTTAAGAGTTTGAAGATAGAAGAGGAAGAATATATAGCAAGTTTTTTTTTACGAATTGATCAAATAGTTAATCAGATTCAAGGTCTTAGAGAAAAATTAGAAGAATCAATTGTGGTTCAAAAAGTTTTGAGATCTCTACCATTGAGATATGATGAAAAAGTTTCAATAATTGAAGAGATGAAGAACTTAGCCAAGATAAATATGGATGAGCTACATGGTATTGTTACGGCATATGAGATGCAGACTGAACAACAGAAACCCTCAAAGAGATAAGTTGATTTCAATACATCAAAAAAAGAGAAGGCTAAGAACCAAGAATCAAGTGACAATTCTAGCAATGATGAAGATGAAAATGGAGCTCTATTCATTTACAATCCAAAAAAGGGCATAGGTAAATATCAAGGAAAATTAACCTATAAATATTTTAATTATAGAAAGATTGGACATTTTGTATCTAAGTGCCTAGATAAAGGTAATGGTGATAATGAAGAAGGAAAGTCTACATACAAGAAGAATTTCAAAGGAAAATTCAAGAATGGATTTGAGAAGAAGAGTTTGTATTCTAAAGATCCTAGCTCAGTCAAAGATAGTGGAGTCAGTGATTCAGAAGAAGAAGATATTCTATTCATAGCCTTACGTAAAGATGCCTCTATAAGCAAAAGCATAGATGATAAAGAAGAAGAATAGGAGGAAGCCGAAGTGAATCTAAAAGGAGAACTCGTTTGTGACTTAGAAGAGTTAAAATCTCTTGAAAATAATAATTGAAGACTAAAGCTCTAGATCGAGAAAAATGAAAAGGAGTTAAAGAAAATAATTGAAGATCTACAAGAACACTTTTAAGAAGCCAAGAAGAATGAATAATATTTAATGGAAAAGTTAAAAATAGTAAGTAAATGATGTGAAAAGTATGTTATTGAAATTACTTCTTTAAAATTAGATCTTGAGAAAATAAATAAAGCATCAATGATAGAGAAACCAATGATTAAAATTTTGAGAACAGCACTAATATGTTAAATAAGATATTAGAAAATCAAAGATCAATGTCATATAATATAGGTATTAGATTTGAAAAAGAGAAAGGGGAGGCCACTACATTCACAGACAAGGAAAAAGAAAAGATCTATGTTGAAGCTCTTATAAAAGAAGAAATAAAAAGGAAAGAAGGTAGGAATATAAAAGACATCTCAAAAAAATAAGGCTAGAGGAAACAAAGCTACTAAACATAATCAAGTCAGAGATACACAAATAGGTCCTATTTTTATGGTTACTATTTTTATTGTAATAGATATGGTCATAAAAAAATAGATTGTTGAAAAATGGCTAATAATTTTAGAAATAAGGAGAAGGAAAGTCATGCAGAGTCAAGTAGAAGCCACAACTCTTTTGCTCCTCTATTAGGCTTTAATGAAGAGGCCACAATATGTTACAAGTGAAAAAAATTAGACACATAACTCAGTACTATAGAAGTGTGTTCTAGTCAATCAAGAAGGCCTAGATTTTTAAGGCTCCATTCACCAAGAAGAATGTTTAGACAAGTTCAAGGTACAAGAAATAATCTGAAAAGTCCATGTTGATACAGACAGCTTTGCATGCATGAAATGAAGAAAAGCCATGGTTGATTTATAGTGGATGTTCGAGGCACATGTCATGAGACAAAATCAAATTCATAGCTTTGAAGAAGATCAATGGTGATATAGTGAAATTTAGAGATAATACTATTACTAGAATTGCCAAAAAAGGTACACTAAGTTTGGATAATGGTAGAACTAAAACTAAAAATGTTTTGTATGTAGAAGGTATTAAGAATAATCTTTTGAGTGTAAGTCAAATGTGTGATCAGAGGCACACACTAAAGTTTTATGCAAAAGATTATGAAATTAGGAGAAAAAATTCATATTTGTTTATTATAGATTATTAGAGAATAGGCAATAATTTCTATATGTTATTAGACATCAAAGGTCAAAGATGATTTTTGAGTCATATTGATGAAAGTTGACTATGACATAAGGGAATGGGTCACATAAATTTTGGTAATCTTGTCAACATTAGAAAAAATCAAGCAGTCAAAAATCTTCCAAAGATTGCAAAGCTATCTGACACACTTTGTGAACCTTGTCAACATGGGAAGCAAGCCAGAAGGCAGTTCAAAACAAAAGAGTACTCAACCACTCAAATTTTAGAGCTTATTCACACTGATTTGTGTTGACCTATGAGACATCAAAGTACTCAAGTTCAGATATATTTCATGTTACTTATTGATGATTTTTCACATATGACTTGGGTAATGTTTTTTATAAAAAAATTAGAAGCTTTCAGACATTTCAAAACATTCAAAGCATTAGTTGAGAATGAAAGTAGTTTGAATATTAAGTTTCTAAGATCAAATCGAGGAGAAGAATTCATGTCAGATTAATTTATTAAGTTTTGTGAAGACCATGGAATAAAGAGACATTATTCAGCATCAATAACTCCATAACAAAGTGGAGTAGTTGAGCAGAGAAACATAATAGTTTAGAAGATGATGAGGACAATGCTAAGTGAATCCAAGATACCAGATAAATATTGGAGAGAGGTAGTTGTTACAGTAGTGCATATTTAAAATAGAGCATTATTGAGAGTCAATAGTGGCAATACTCTTTATGAGCTATGGAAAGACAAACTAGAAATAGTTAATTATTTTAGAGTTTTTGGTAGCAAATGAAGGTATATTTCTTGGTTATTCTTGCAAAAGAAAATTTTATAAATATTATAAGAAAAGAATCAAGAAAATTATTAAAAATACAAGTGTTAGGATAGAAGAAGATGGAACACAAAGAATCAATGATCCAGTAGACATTCCTAAAATAATTGAAGAGGAAGATTTTGAAGAATCAGATGAAGATAAGAAGAAGAGAAAAAGGACACCAAAACTTCATAAAAATATGTTTAGATAAATCAGAATGAAAGTGACATCATCAGAGACATAAATGAAGGAATTCACCCCCAGAAGAATAATGGTAAGTGAATCTAAGCAAGTTAATTTCTCTTTGTTATCTAAAATTTAGCTTAATTTTTTTTCAGAAGCTAGACATAATAAGCATTAGGTTAAGACTATAGATGAAGAATTAAATCAGATAGAAAAGAATGATACTTAGGAATTAGTGGCTAGACCAAAAGATCACAATGTGATAGAAACAAAATAGGTTTATAGAAATAAGTTGAATTAAAATGGAGAAGTGACTAGGAATAAAGCAAAAGTAGTATGTAAAGGATATGCTCAAATTGAGAGATTAAATTTTAAAAAAAAAATTGTACCAGTGACAAGGTTAGAGGTTATTAGAATATTTCTTACATATGCAGTGTTTAAAAAATTTAAAGTGTTTTAGATGGATGACTTTTCTAGAAGAAGAAGTCTACATTGAGTAGCCTAAGGGATTTATTCTCTTAAATATTAGTAGTTGTATTTATATATTGAAAAAAGTATTAGATGGACTAAAACAAGCTCCCAAAACTTGGTATGTAAGATTGGATAAGTATCTACAGGATCAAGGTTTCAAGAGAGGATTTGCTGACACTAATCTCTACATCAAAATAGAAGGTGAGACTCAATTGATTGTTGTGGTATATGTTGACGACATCATTTTTGGAGGAAACATTGAAAAAATTATAAAATAATTTTTTGATAATATGTTAAAAAAAATTGAGATTTCTATGCTTGGAGAATTATCATTTTTCTTAGGGTTGAAAATATTTTAGTCAGATAAAGAAATTTTTATATCTCAAAGTAAATATGTCAAGAAAATTTTGAAGAAATTTGGTTTTGAAGATTGTGCACTAGTTGGCACACCAATGTGTACAGGAAATAAGGTGAGCAAGGATGAAGATTCACCTATTGTAGATATATCTTTGTATAGATCTATGATTGGTAGTCTTTTATATTTGACAAAATCAAGGCCAGACATCATGCATGTAGTGGATATGGTTGTAAGATATCTGTCATCTCCAAAAGATAGTCATGTTTTGTTGGTGAAGAGAATATTTAGATATATCAAGGGGACATTATATTATGGATTGTGTTATCTCATAAATAGAGATTTTAATTTGGTTGTTTATACAAATTCAAATTAAATAGGGTGCTTGGATGATAGAAAGAGTATACGTGGATGAGCTTTCTTCCTTGGTGATAGCTTAGTATAATGGCTAAGCAAGAAGCAAAATTTAGTATCACTTTATACAGCTAAAGCATAATATATTATAGTAATATTGTGTTGTACTCAAGTGCTTTGGATGAAGAAAACTTTGGAATATATCAAAGTAAAATATGATGAACCTATTTCTATTTTTTGACAACATAAGTGTTATTAAGATTTTGAAAAATCTAGTAATGCATTCAAGAACAAAACATATTCCCATTAAATATCAGTTCTTGAGAGAGCAGGCTATAGATCAACAAGTTAAGATGGAGTATATCAGTACTATAGAATATATTTCAGATATTTTTACAAAGGTAGTACTAAAAGACATATTTGAGTATTTAGGAGAGAAGTTGGGAGTAATTTATTTTACTTCCTGTCATTGAGGTTTAGCATTAGTTGAGGGAGAGCTAAGTGTTAACTCTAGGTAGGCCCTTTTCCCTTGATGTCAAAAGGGAAGAATAATAGGTATAGGTACAAGTATAGGTACAAAAATAAGTATAGGGAACAGGTACAAGTTACTAAATTAAGGGGGAGTTTCTTTATGTTTTTTTAGATGGCAATATGTGCATATTTTAGGATGCGGTAGTTTCAGTTTGAGGTTGCCATCAATGACAAAGGGGAAGATTGTTGGAAATATTGTCATTGATGTCAAAGGTCTAGAATTATTCGTGATAAAGGCCCCATTACTTTTAATGGTGTTTTTAATATTTATATCTTAGCTCATGTGTGTTAATATTTATTAATATTAATGAATATGTTTTCAGTTGTATATAAGTCAAAAGAGGACCCATGAAGAAGTCAAAGAGTCATAGGGAAAAAGATGAAAGAGGAATGGGACACATTTTCTCATGAAAATTCATCTTGAGGAATTCCAAAGTCACCAAGATAAAGACAAAAGAAGAAATTACATTTTTGCTTATGAAGGGTCATCATATGATTTTTCAAATGCAAGGATATGAAGGTTCATGCAAGTTTGGCACCATTTTCCATGAGGATTGAAGGGTCACAAAGGTTGAATTCCAAAGGTCATTTTGAAAGCTATAAATAATGTTTTGAGAAGCCATTTGTAGTATGCAAGAGAGTGCATCGTTTGTATTTGTTTTCAAAGAGATAAAAGTAGGAGATGTTGTAGAGTTCTATCATTTCTTGAGTAAGCAACATTGAGAGATAGTTGTGTTTTATACACAAGAGGAGTTGGTGATTATATGGGTTTTTGCTTATAAATAGTTGTTGTGTTGGTGCTTGGTAAAGGGGTTGGTGCTCCTACAAGTTGGTACTTGTGAAATTTATAATTTGAGTTGGTGCTCGTTCATATACTTGAGATTGTTCTCCATGGGTTTTTCCACTTTGGGTTTCCATGTAAAAATTTGACCCCTCTCTCTCTCTCTCTCTCTCTCTCTCTCTCTCTCGTGTGGTGCATATTATTATTTCAATTTTATTGCATATCTTGAATGTGTGGTTAAGTGGTTAAGGAAAAAAAAATTGATTAATAAATATGATATATAATATATTGATTCAACCCCCCCCCCCCACCCCCTCTCAGTATATTTCATGCTTAACAACATGTTCTTGCAAGGGTGCACATCTAAGTGATAATAGTACCCATCTTTTTTTTGATACATCTAATTTAGGATAGATACTCACAATGTGAATATTTTTTGAGTAATGTATTGATTATAAGATCACCACTATCTTTGAAACATTGTATTTTATTTTGTATTATCAAACAACACTCTTTATGATTCCCATTCATTATATGGTATGCACAATAGTATTTAGATATATTTATACAATGTGGAGGAGGTAATTTGATCCCTTTATTTCAAAGAATATCAGTTAAGATTTCACTTGAACTCTTAATATTCTTTTGGTCACTTTTAGAATAACTTGTTTTGGAAGTCTTATGTTTTAGCTTTTAATTTGGATACGAAACCTTATCTGGCACAACATTAGTAGATGACAATGCAAATACATGATTAATACTAATGCATGATGGATTTTTGGCACATGGAATATGAGTTTTTAATAATCTAATCTTTGAATTAAATTAATGATTATATTTTTGTAACTCTTGTATTAACATACTCATAATGATGATTTGATATTTTGTGGATTCATGAGCACAAACCCTAGGTACCTTGGTTTGAATATGCATACAAGCTTTATCTACTTTATCCCTTGAAGGAGTGATAGATTGGACTTGGTTAGAGGAATGATAGTTTTCACCCTTTTTAGGGTTAGGAGGAAAAGGATAAATATTATTTACATAAGATTGGTAAAGATATGTTTGAATTTTATATCACTTATGATCATTCTCTAATTTGGTTGTTTTGAAGTGATTGGATTTTGAATCCCTTATATATCAGACCAATTTAATAAAAAAATGAGATGTAGCAAGTAATGACCACTATAAGGTATTGGAACATCCAATATTTTATAGATATATCCAGAACAAACATGATTGGAAAATTATAGCAATCATGGATGAGTAACAAAAAAATCATAAAACCTTAATTGTCTTAGGGTTTGATTTTCAAAGATCAATTTTAGTGAATGTTTTACCCTTGAATGGATGATGATCCTATTTTGGGTACATAGGGTTGAGAACGTATAAATTATAATGTACAAGGGTGTTAATCAAATCTATAATAGGGTAATTGGGTGCTAACTCAAATATAAATACACGCTAAATTTCTTATGTAGAGAATAGGCTAAATATAGAAAATACAACTAAGTTATGCATGGAAATGACAAATAATTAATACACATACTTATTTTTGACGTTACTAAAGTATAAGATATTTAACAATAAAAAAGTAGGTCAGAAGGAGATTATGGAATAGTCATAAATTTATGGATTAGATGCTTCTTGAGATGTAGACACTAACATCATCCATGATGATTATGTCAGTGCCACTCTCTATATTTGATGCAAGTGTATTTTATGAAATACCTATAGGAAAAAGATGCAACCACCTAGATGCTTATGAATTTGTATTATTATTTACTCTAGTTCATTTAGATTTGGATCATGAACTATCACTCCTCATGAATTATAAATACCCTAGCTTTTCATCTTCGTGGTGACCTTGGGGAAAAATGGGTTAGTGGATACATATTATCAAGCTAACCCCAAAGGCCCCTTTGTTTGTGAGCATTACCTACATAAAAGGATATTTTTAAGAGGGCCTCAGACTAATGTTGTTCTCCACTACATGTTGTCTTGTGTGTGAATCAAGTAATATGTGAAAATCAAATAACAAAATGACCTAGTTTATAACATGGCAAATTGGGCTTTTGGATTACTCTTTTAGTACTTTAAACATGTATATGTGTTGTTCTTATGACTAGTATGAAAATAAGGAATCTTTGTTAAATCAAGTGCTCTTTGAATGTTTTTTTGGTATGAATACTAAGTATTGTTTCCATGTTATTAGGTGAAAAATGAATGAGGGCTAATCTCATAATTATATCAATCCCTTTAGATAAGTAGTATTAAAACACTTTGGATAACCGTTAAGGTATGTTTCATTTGAAAAATAGATGACTTTAAGGCACTAGACACTTATACTAGCTCAAGATACTAACATCAATGCTAGAGTCTATCTCAGACATTAGTGTTTGGTGAGCAAGAAAGTAGGTACAAGTTTATAACTTGCATAGATGGAAGATAAGTACATTTTAAGCATTATGAAAAAGATAGAAGCCCTAGGTCATCATCATAAAACATGTCAGACAAGGAGATAGGCAATGGGGCATAAGATAGGGAATATGTGAAACTTGTGGAAGTAGGATGCTCCAAAACTAAGAAGACAACCAAGATTCATGTTTGTTAGATGTACAAAACTGAGGTGCTATATAATCCATAAATATTGTCTACACATGTATACCCATATAATTCTCTACACAACCAAATATTTTTTGTTCAAGTACTTTTTTTGATCAATTACATGGAAATTGTAGGTCATGCCCATTGATTGTATGGACATATATACCCCCATGTTAACCTAGATGACTTGATAATGAATAAATTTACTAATCTAGATATTTTAACACTTTTAATTCAAACATTTTTGTAGATCAACAAACAATATATAAATGTATAATGCTCTTGCATGCATCTCTAATAGGACACAAATGTGCCATGTTGAGCATCAAATTATGAAAATATGACAAATATTTAGCAAGCTCCTCGGTAGAAAAAAAAAACATTAGAGTGTGGTTTGCCATTGATAAAAGCTTCTTAACATAGCTCTTAGGCCACACAGAAGGTGTCTCAGAGTTAGCATGGTTTCCAGATTCATGTTAAATTTTCACTACCATAGATAAAAAAAACCCTTCAAATATTTGACACCCAAAAGGGCAGAGATTACATTAAAACCCTGAGAGAGAAATCCGTTGTAGAAATGGTTCACTATAGGGAAGGAATTTTGAAATGTGCAACAGTCAAAAAATTGTTTTTCAAAGTAAATTTTTGACTATCTTAAATGAAAGTTATCTTTACCACTAAGCATCAATATAACTAGCAGATGGCTGGGGGTAAGGGGGCTGATCCATCCATATAACAAAACAATTACTTTCCATTATTGTTACAACTTGATTGTTGATCATCTGCACAGCTAATAGACAATATTCAACATATGATAGTAGCGATTAAATCCAGTGTCATGATTGATGTGAAGGAGCCAATAACATATAATTTTTGGACAAATCAGAACACCTAAAACAATATTTTTTATTTGTTCTATTAAAAATCTTACTATTTGCTTTTGCAAAACCTTTATAATATATATTTTCAACATAAGAATCAATGTCATGTGATTGATCAATACAAGAAAAATTAACTCCAAGTTAGAACAAAATAATGCTTATAATTACCCTTGGGAAGCAATAACAAAATTTTCCCTACTCTATTGACCATTGATAAGGAATTCTTTTAAATACATTGTTGAAAAGTGATGCTGAAGTGTAATTCACTCAGTTCTATTTTTAGACTATTATTGTAGATTTAGTTTGCATGAACAATTTTTTGTGGAGCTAAATTTAGATAGTTAATTTTTAGTTAATATATTGTTTAGATAAAATAAAGCCTTAGAAAGGCTAGAGTTAGTTTTAGTTGCTATTACATGCAAATTATTATTTAGATAAATTTAAAATATTTTATTCAATAATTAGAAAAGCATGTTCACATGCAATTCTATTGATACATTGTAATTGATCTTTATTTTAAAGAAGAAGAAGGAGAATGATTCCAATTTTTTGAAGAAGAAGCATTTTTTATTTTTGCAACTTTTATCTCTTCTATATTATGAATATTGCATATATTTGGATATGATTTAATTTTATTTAAAAATTCTATGATTTAATTTGTATTTAAAAATTCTACATTTGGAATTTGATGGAAATGAGTATGATTATTGGTGTATCAAAATGATAAAAATTTTTATAAAAAAAGATTTGTGGGAGATTATTGAATCAGGTTATGCAAAGCCAGCTAATTTGGAATGCCCTCACAACAAATGATAAAATAGCTAAGAAAGAGGCTAAGAAGAAGAATGCTCAAGCCTTATTTCATATTTAAATAGCTCTAGATAAGAGGCTATTTCCACAAATTGCAGGAGCAAAGATAGCAAGAGATGCTTGGAAGACTCTAAAAGAAGCTTACCAAGGTAGTGATCAAGTCAAAGTTGTCAAGTTATATACATTGAAGAGAGAATTTGAGAATTTAAAAATGCAAGACGCTGAAAGTGTGAGTACCTATTGTCTCAGAGTAAAAGATGTGTTGAATAAGATGGCTACACTTGGTGAAATTGTGAACAATGAGGTTGTGATCAAAAAGGTGTTGAGGACTCTCACACCAAGGTGGAACCATGTTTCCATAACCATAGAAAAAAGCAAGAATTTTTCTACCCTTCAATTTGATCATCTAGTTGGATATTTGATGTCTCATGAAAAAATATTGAGAGATTCATTTGGAGAAAGTGATGAGAAAGCTTTTTTCTCAAAATTACAAATCACAAAGAATGAAGATGCTAATAGTAGCATCAAAAGTAATCAAGGCCAAGGTAGAGGTCAAAATCAAAATTACTCAAGAGGAAATAGAGGCAGAGGTGGTTCCTAAGGAAGAAGTTGTTTCAAAGGAAGAGGTAGAGGTTGATTTGATAAAAAAAATATCGAGAGTTATCATTGTAATAGGTATGGCCACTTTAAATATGAGTGTAGGTTAAAAGAAGGTAATAATGGTAAAAGCGTTCACTATGCTCAAAAAAGTGATGAGAATCCTCCAGATAATTTATTTTTATCTTATGACAAAGCTGAAAATATTTCTAAAGATGTTTGGTATTTAGATTCGGGATGTTCTAACCGCAAGTCAGGGAATGAAAATTTTTTTTCTATAATGGATGAAAGTTTTAATCCAAGATCAAACTTGGTGATGACAAATCATTGGAGGTTGCTACAAAAGGAGCTATGGAAGTCCATACAAAAGAAGGTATGAAGACTGTTAAAGACATTTATTACACTCCAAATTTAAAGAATAATTTGTTGAGTGTTGGACAATTATGTGAGAAGAATTATAAAGTTGTATTTTAAAATTAGCAATGTATAATTTATGATAAGAATCAAGGAAATAAGGTGGTAACAGTTGTGCCTATGACAAAGAATAGGATGTTTCCATTGAAGTTTGGTGAACATAACACGAACCTTGTAAATATGGCATATGAGGATACAAGTTGGTTGTGGCATCTCAGGTATGGGCATTTAAATTTCATAGTTTAAAGATTCTAACATCAAAAGCATTAGTTTCTGGTTTACCTAAGGTTGAAAAGCATAAGGAATTTTGTGAAGGATGTGCTACAGGAAAACATGCAAGAGAGAAATTTCTAAAAGGCAATGCATGGAAGGTCCATTATCCACTCCAGTTAGTTCATTCAAATATTTGTGGTCCTATGCAGATAAAGAGTTTGGGTAAGTCATCATGTTTAATTACTTTTATTAATGATTACTCACAACAGTGTTGGGTTTATTTTTTGAAGACCAAAGGTGAGGCTCTTGAGACATTCAAGAGGTTTAGAGCCCTTGTAGAAAATGACAAAGGGTGCAAAATCAAATGCTTAAGGATTGATCGTGGAGGAGAATTTTTTTCAAAGGCCTTTCAAGGTTATTGTGATATGCATGGCATTAGAAGACAACTCACCACTGCATACACACCTCAACAAAATGGTGTAGCTGAAAGGAAGAATCATACAATGGTGGAGATGGCACAAAGCATGCTATAAACAAAGGGATTAAGTAATTCTTTTTGGGGAGATGCAGTTGTTATAGCAGTATATATTCTCAATCGGAGTCCCACTAGTGCACTTGATAAGATGACTCCGTATGAAGCCTGGTATGAGAAAAAGCCAAATGTTAATTATTTCAAAGTTTTTGGTTGATTAGCCTATGTTCATGTTCTTAATTAAAAGAGGCAAAAATTAAATCCCAAAAGTGAGTCATGTATTTCTGTTGGATATAGTGAGGAAAGTAAGGCTTAAAATTTATATAATCCTCTCACTAATAAGCTTATTGTGTCAAGAGATGTGATTTTTGATGAAGGGGGAGTTTATGCTCATCAAAAAGGCCATATGGAGAAGTCAAAATCTATTTTAAATGAAGTTATTATGGATGATATTGATCATGGGCAGCCCAATAATATTTCTATTCCAAGTGCTACAAATCCACCAAGTAACCCCTCATCTAGTTGTTCAATTCCAAGTGTAAGTCCAGATTCAAGTCCTAGTTATGCGAGAAAGCTAAGAAGATTGAGTGACATGTATCAAAGGAGTTCAAATCAAACACATGAAAAAAATCCAAGATGTGAAACACTGAATTTTGTTTTACTTACCAAGGCTGATTTTGAACCATCATGTTTTGAAGATGCATATACTAATGAGGTTTGGATGCAAGCAATGCAAGAAGAGATGGATTCTATTCACAGGAATGACACTTGGGAGCTTACAAAGCTTCCACATGACAAGAAGAAGATTGGCACCAAATGGGTCTACAAGACTAAGTGTAATAGTGATGGAAGTGTTGAAAGGCATAAGGCGAGATTAGTTTCTAAAAGCTTCACACAAAAGTATGGCATTTATTATGAAGAGACATTTGCACCAGTAGCAAAACAAGAGACCATTAGAATGTTGATTTCATTAGCAACTCAAAAGAATTGGAGCATCCATCATATGGATGTGAAAAGTGCCTTCTTGAATGGGTACTTAGAAGAAGAAGTATATGTGAAACAACCACAAGGTTTTGAAGTGCAAGGAAAAGAAAATCTTGTCTACAAGTTAAAGAAGGTTTTGTATGGCCTCAAACGAGAACCAAGAGCATGGTATGCTAGGATTGATGGATATTTTCAAGAGAACACCTTTCAAAGAATTAAGAGTGAACCTACCTTTTACTAAAAACAAGAAGGTAATGATATTCTGATTGTAAGTTTGTATGTTGATGACTTGTTGTATATGGGTAGCAGTTCTATGATGAAGGATGAATTTAAAGTTTTCATGATGAATGAATTTGAGATGAAAGATTTAGGCCTTATGAAATATTTTTTAGGAATGGAGGTTTATCAAAGGGAGAATAAAATTTTCATTTGTCAAACAAAGTATGCTAAAGATATGTTGAAGAAACTTGATATGATTGATTGTAAACTAGTCTCCACTCCAGTTGCTCATGGAGTTGTGTTGTGTAGAGATGATGGTGCTGAAAGAGTTGATGAGACAGCGTATAGAAGTGTTGTTGGAAGCTTAATGTTTCTAACTCATACAAGACTTGATATTGCTTATTCAGTTTCACTTATTTCAAGGTACATGACAGAGCCATCAAAAATACATATGAAGGCAACCAAGAGAATTTTGAGGTATGTGAAAGGCACTCTATATTTTGGTATTCATTACTACACTTCTAAAAGGTTCAATCTTGTTGGTTTTAGTGACTCTGATTGGGGAGGTAGTTTGGATGACCGAAAGTCAACCTCTGGAAATTATTTTTCTTTTGGTTTTAGTTTGATTACTTGGAGCTCAAAGAAACAAAGTATAGTTGCCCTTTCTTCTACAGAAGCTGAGTATGTTGCAGTCACTTCAGCAGGTACACAAGCATTATGGCTTTAAAAACTTCTTGAAGAAATTGGAGAGATTCAAGTTCAACCCACATTTATTTTTTGTGATAATATTAGTGCTATTAAATTGGCCAAGAATCTAGTCCATCACAACAGGGCAAAACATTTTGATTTAAAGCATCATTTTATAGTGCAGATGAAGGTAGTAGAATTGAAATACATCAACACTAAAGAACAATTGGCCGATATCTTCACGAAAGCAGTTGCAACATATCAATTTTTGACACTCAGAGATCAAACTGTGAGCCCACTCAACATCAAGGGGGAGTATGTTGAAAAGTGATGCTGAAGTGCAGTTCACTCAGTTCTATTTTCAGACTATTAGTGTAAATTTAGTTTGCATGAACGGTTTTTTGTGGAGCTAAATTTAAACAGTTAGTTAATTTTTAGTTAATATATTTTTTAGAAAAAATAAAGCCTTAGAAAGGCTAGAGTTAGTTTTAGTTGCTATTACATGCAAATTATTATTTAGATAAATTTAAAATATTTTATTCAATAATTAGAAAAAACATGTTTACATGCAATTCTATTAATACATTGTAATTGATCTTTATTTTAAAGAAGAAGAAGGAGAATGATTCCAATTTTTTGAAGAAGTATTTTTTATTTTTACAACTCTTATCTCTTTTGTATTATGAATATTGCATATATTTAGCTATAATTTAATTTTATTTAAAAATTCTAAATACATGTGAAACAATTTAAAATGTATATTTTAAAAAAACATCTATTTATCATCAATTAATTTTTATGTCAAATATTTGAATATTAAAAAATTTACGACTTACTAAGTTTCTAAAGACTGTAAACACTTACCCATGTTGAAATTATTGCCCATAATATATGCGTGTGAAACAGACTACAGACCGGTCAGGCATGCGTGGTGATCCACTTTCTAGCGTTTTCGGCACGTAATGTTTGAGTTTGTCTAGTGATAGGGCAGTTGTAGCCCTAGTGGGCTACCAGGGAATTGACTTATGGCCCATTGTACCTCCAATGAATAATTCCGTGAAAAAGAGTACCTCCAAACAGCACCACAGTTTAAATTTTTGGATTCATTACGCTAAGTCAAAGCCAATATGACCATGGCCATTTTCAAATCCTGTTTTCATTACATTATTTTATTTCAAAATATATATTATTGGACCTTAGATTGTTGGTGAAGTTGTTCTTCAAAAGGATTCTATCAGAATATGGGACCACTGCATTTCAAATAGAAGGCGTGCATAATTTACTTCTGCAAGGGATTTTTTTGGGAGCACATATTCTTGATCATTAGGTCAACTCGGATGTACAGTTAAACCAATTTAAAATTGAAATTAAAAATAGAAACTTGAATTTTTCTTTTTATTTTATATTTTAATTGTTAACAAACTAAAATCTATGATAACATGGAAAGGATAATGGTTGTTTATACTTATCTATTAAATACAAATTCCTTTAAAAAAAAAATTAAACTATTAAAATTAAGATCATATTCTAAATAATTGAAACTTCTAATTTTTAATCAAATTTTATTTTTTTAAATATTTAAAATATAAAATTATATTATTATATTTTATTATATATAAATATAATAAAAAACCTTAATATATTATTATATTTTATTTTTAATGTATGTTATAGGTAATCTTTAATTTCTTCAATCTTTGTGCTCTCATAGATGATATAGATCATACTTATAATAAGTTTCATCGGAATTTTCCAAAGAGTCTAAACGATGGGAAGTGCACCATATTGTGAGAAAGACAATGTGAACAGCATGGCAATGGAGGAAATCGGATTGCTCTCCCCAACAAACCTGGGGTGTAATCATTCTTCATGTTATTTTATTCAGAATTCTTATAAGAGAAGTTAAAAGAATACAAATTAGTCAACTTGTATTTTTGTTTGTTTCCAAAATTGCTTTCCAGAGTTTTTAACATTCTACAGGTCTAAAAATTAGGTTTTTCATCATCATAATAATTTGTGGGTTTGGATTTCAAGAGTTCAAGGATGATATAATAGATTTTCTAATATATGTTATTTTCATGCCATAGTCTCAAGTAGGATTCATATATCTTATTAGCTTCTCCAATTGTGTCGTACATATTGTTACTGTTTGGAGTCATTAGAATTTGATTACTCAGTAACTTGTATTAGGGTTTTGATACCTTGTGCTAGATAGAGTAAATGTGTCCAAGTCTACGACAGAGAGAACTGTCATCCAAAGAATCTGATTCTTTCTTTTTTTCTCTGTTGTTAAGATGGGACTGTTGCGTGTTGTGTGATAGGACCTAGGCTCACAAAGCTATGATACCAATTGTCAGGATCCCTACTCCTTAAGAGTACACTTGATTACCTTTGTATAAGGAACTAAACATGGAATTTAACCAGAAGTAAAATGTAACTAGAATTTAAAAACAGCACAGAATATGAGAGACAATACAATCTTGTATTAACACTCTTCCAGAAGGAAATACAATGAAGAAATCACACTCTTCCCACACCTTTTGGGCGTACCAGTAATTCTCCCTCAAGAGTTCTCTCTCTTAATTACAAACAAAATCAACTTAAACACAGAGTTGTTTCAACCAATCAGTAACAATACTGCCAGTACACCAACCAGTAAGTGACAATCAACTCAACCGTTGTTGCCTACTTCCAGTACCACCGAGTACACCACGTACTCCAAGTAGATCTCCCTGATCTTGCTCCTTGTTGTGTTGCATATCTCCTTTGACCTTGCTACCCCACAGATCTCCTTTGACCTTGCACACACACACACCTACAGATCAACCTCGTCTTGCACACCTGCAAACCTAGATCTTACACTCGGGGAGAACCCTTGTCCTTGCCTCTCCAAGTCCTTATGATTCTCCAATTACAATACAGCCCCATGGGTCTCTTAAATAGATCCCATACAAACAATAATTAGACTTTCCAATTACAATAATTAGAAACGCAGACTCAATACTAAAATTAGTCTTTTATATGCAAACTAACTATGCGTCTAAAATTAGACCAGTTCTGGAAGCGCATGCAAATGCACGCACACACATGTTGCCGACATCGGTTCCTATTTGATTGATGTTGGCCCACCCATAATCGATGTTGGTTACTACAAACACTGAAGATGACCGACGTTGATTGATCAGACTGACGTCGGTTGCTCTGCAACTCAGCAACCTCCTCCATTTGCATCAGTGAAGCTTTTAGCTCCATAACTTAGCAATCTCCCACTTGGAGATAAACAGCTGCACCTATACCTATACTTGTACATCATCTAATTTTGTTTCCTAGCTTGTATCCCTCTTCAAGTTCAATCTTGAAGACCAACCACCACAACGAACCCTATGGTGCTACTCCTATCATCCAAGTCACCTACCATATCCGAATCTACATACCCATGTAGAGAAGTGCTTGACCCTACATAGCATGAATCCCTGTTGCTGGTCCCTCTCAGATACCTGAGAATCCACTGAACTACTTTCCAATGCTTCTTTCCTGAATTGGCCACAAACTTGCTGACAACTCCCACTACTTGGGTAATATTAGGTCTAGTACACATGTACTCAACCTCATTATGTGATTTGGGACACTGTTCTGTGAACTGTCCATCCATAGGTGTGCTAACCGGTTCAACATCCTGCATATTGGACCTCTCCACTACCTTATTCACATAATCATCCTAAGACAACATCAACCTGTGATCTTCCCTGTGTCTAGAAACACTCATGCCAAATAATTTCTTTGCTACTTCCAAATCCTTCATGGCATACCATTGAACTAACTTTACCCTTAGCTCAGCAACTCCCTACATGTGTGACACTGCAACAAGCATATACACCATATACAGTAACAAGATAATGTAGCTAATATTATCCACCCTGGTAAAGTAAACATAATGGTCACATTGACATTGACTAAAGCCATGCTTTGTCATCCATCTGTCAAACCTCCATTGTCCCAAAGCCTGCTTAAGACCATATAACCTAGCCTTCTGTTTAACATGTCCATTCTCTCCTTTCTTTAACCAAGGAATCCATTCATCTTTCAGTGCTTTCATCCCAGCTGGAAACTCTACCAAATCTTCCATTTGGTTCTCTTCCAAAGAATTCATGCCATGCTCGCACTGTTTCCTAGATTCTACTTGCATTACCTCTTCAAAACTTCTTGTTTCTTGACCATCAGTGAGCAACAAGTTCAAGTAGTATAAACAAGGTGAATAACGAATTTGAGGCTTACTTACCCTTTCAGTCCTCCACATGGGTGTTTGAGACTCCTTGACAGCTTGCTTTCTGCCCAAAATCTATTCTCTGGTCGACCCTCATCTGCACCTGATCGATGTCGATTCCACTTGATCGCTAATGCTGGTTCCTTGATTGACATCAGTGTCCACCTGCCTGACACCACTAACTCTGGTTTGCACATGACCAATGTTAGTACCTGCCTATTCGACGTCAGTTCCACCTGACTGACGTCGGTAACTGTGTTTTCCTGTGAGTGATGAATTTTTACTCGCGAGCTCACCTTGGATCATAACCTTGTCCAAACTACCCTACTCAAAATTATTTAGCCCCTTGAGCTGATCTCTGTCCATCATCTCCTCCATGAAAACCAAGGCTTTCCAGTTCTTAAGTTTGTCAAGGACATCAGACTTCCTCTTAAGAACATACATTCCCTTCTCACTCATGTGACCAAGCCTACAAAGCCACATCTTCGCATCTACATCTGAAGTAGATAAACTAGAAGGAGAATCAGTAATACAAGTAGATAGATAAAGAGTACCTACTTTCTTACCACATGCTTATTCAAGTGCACCCTTGGAAACTTTCCAAGATTCCACTGTGAGAGTTACTGTGCATTCCTCATCACCCAACTTTCCTTTAGAAATTAGACTCCTCTTCAGGACTAGAACCTGCATGACATCCTTCAACACCCATGTGTTTCCCGTCTGTAATTTCAGCTGCACTTCCCCTTTGCTAAAAATTTGACAAGGCTCACCAACCCCTAAATAAATCTTTCCAAAGTCTCTCTGGACATAATCATGGAAAAATACTCTATTTCAGGTTGCATGGAAAGAGGCAACAAAATCTAAAACCCAAGATTCTACCTTATCCAAGGAACATACAAGAGCAACCCGTGCAACAATCCCTGCAACATCTGCTTCTTCATTTCCTTCATATTGATCTTCTACCAACCAACAATCTTTCTTTACCTGCTCTTTCTTTCCATAATACCATAATTGATAATTCTTGCCATTGAGTTCCTCCATTCTTAGTGTACTTTCTTCTGCCATTGCTATACTCCCACTCAATCAGAAACCCCTGAGAGTGACCTGTAATCAAAAAAAACTAACCTACTCAACCGCTTGTTAGTTGATTCTAGCTCTGTGAACCTGCACCCTGGCTCTGATACCACTTGATAGTGGTATCACTTGGTGAACCTGGCTCTGATACCACTTGATAGGACCTAAGCTCACAAAGCTTTGATACCAATTATTAGGATCCCTACTCCTTAAGATTAAACTTGATTACTTTTGTATAACCAACTAAACACAGAATTTAACCAGAAGTAAAATGTAACTAGAATTTAGAAATAGCACAGAATATGAGAGACAATACAATCTTGTATTAACACTCTTCTAAAAGGAAATACAATGAAGAAATCACACTCTTTCCACACATCTTGGGCGTACCAGTAATTATCCCTCAAGAGTTCTCTCTCTCAATTACAAACAAAATCAACTCAAACACAAAGTTGTTGTTTCAACCAATCAGTAAAAATATTGCCAGTACACCAACCAGTAAGTGACAATCAACTCAACCATTGTTGCCTACTTCTAGTACCACTGAGTACACCATGTACTCCAAGTAGATCTCCCTGATCTTGCTCCGTGTTGTGTTGCATATCTCCTTTGACCTTGCTACCCCACAGATCTCCTTTGACCTTGCACACACACACCTGCAGATCAACCAACCTTACTTACCATGTAGATCTTCTACCTGATCTTTCACAACCTGCAGATCAACCTGGTCTTGCACACCTACAAACCTAGATCTTACACTCAAGAATAACCCTTGTCCTTGCCTCTCCAAGTCCTTATGATTCTCTAATTACAATACAACCCCATGGGTCTCTTAAATAGATCCCATACAAACAATAATTAGACTTTCCAATTACAATAATTAGAAACGCAGACTCAAGACTAAAATTAGTCTTTTACATGTAAACTAACTATCCATCTAAAATTAGACCTGTTCTGGAAGCACATGCAAATGCACGCGCACACAGATTGCTGACGTCGGTTCCTGTCTGACCGATGTCGACCGACCCATAACCGATGTCGGTTACTGCGAACACTAAAGATGACTGACGTCAATTGATCAAACTGACGTTGGTTGCTCTAAAACTCAGCAACCTCCTCCATTTGCATCAGTGAAGCTTTTAGCTCCACAACTTAACATTATGGTTGTAGTACTAATATTCATGGTATTTGGTATAGGTTTGAAAAGGTGTGGAAAGAGCTGCATATTGATTTGGTTAAATTACTTGAGGCTGAATATAAGGCATGGAGTGTTCTTAGAAGAAGAAAATAATATCATATGCAACCTCTATAACAGTATTGGAAGCAGGTATGAATGAATCACCTTCTAAAAAATCTCATTTGCGAAAATCGAAAGCTCAATATTGATTCGTTCATAAGTGTGGTTTTGGCAGTTGTAAAAGGTCTAAGACTTGGTTTTATTTCATGTAAGTGGTCTATCATTGTAGCCCAATTGCTAGGAAGAATAGATAATGATTTAAAGAACCACTGCAACACAAAATTGAAGAAGAAACTACTTGAGCAACAACAAAACTGTCGTCATGCAACTGTAGTAAAATAAGATCAAATGACTACGATAAAATGGTAAGTCACTTAAGAAACCCACACAAACACAAATGTCTATGAGACACAGTCCACAGCAGAAGCAGACTGCCATATGAATCAAGCTTATTCCCATTTCAGTCTGGGAATAGTTCCAAAGTTGTTTCAACCAACCTCCTATGATGAAGTACCCACCATTCTGAGCACACAACCAGCTAGATTTCACCTCAATATTCAACGAGACTTTGATCAGCAAATGTTTGTGGAGGACCATAATGTTTCTTTTATGAAGTTGATAGAGAGGCTTGAGGCTACTCTTATTGATCGTTTAAACAACATCAATATGATGTGCACCTCTCATATTGTAATGGAGCCATCCAACTGGGTCATAAGTAATAATAATCATGCTTCCCAAATAACACATTCTACAGTTGGATTAGCAGCCCAATTTTCATATCAGCCAGTAGTTGCCCGTCCCCTTGAATATAGAATAGGAATGGAGAATCAGGCTCAATTAGAAAGCCTAAGTAAATTAAATAAATTGCTGTCTCAAAATGATGATTCACTAGTCTTTCCTGCATTGTCTTCTTTCAATGATGAGAATAGTAACAACCTAAACATCGAGATCACCTATGAATATTGTAATGATGTACTATACTTTACTAAAATTAACTATAACTCACAATGATCCAAAACTCAAAATTTTTGGTTAATAAATATTTCAAGAACATAGAAATAACATAGTAACAATGAATGTTCTGAGAAGAGATGTATTATTACTCAAGATCGTAATACAATTATATGCTTATCTCTTGGAAGAGATGTCTAATTTTCCATTTTGAGTTACATATTCATTTATACCTATTTTGAAAGTATGGGGAGGAAGTGGAAGGTCACCAATCTCGAGGGAGATTAAGTGGTTTGACTTCCATGCTTTAAAACAATACAAAATTTGAGGAATTACTATTTTTAGAAACTTACTATTTTTAGATTGCACTACTAAAGTTGAAATTTGGGGCACTTACATTGGGTTTTTGAGGGTCAAACTTCATTATTCAAGCTCTATGCCATCTCACGACATTCTCCTCATTCTTAGATTTCCAACAGTTCAAATAGTGAGTCAATTGGAGCTACAGTGCAAAAGTTATGGCTCCCAGAAGTTCTGTCATCAATTGGGGTGGAATTGTCACATGAATTGTCATCTAAATTGCTGCCCGGATCATTCCTCCCTCCTTGAAAATCAATGGTCCCCATTGCGTCAATGTTCCTCATCAGGTGTGGTAGTTTTGCCTTGATTTGATTATCTATAAGCCACTCACCTTGGTGGCTAAGCTGGCCCCTTTTGACCACTCGATAAAGTGGAATAGAGTGTCCACTTGTTGTCTTCATCCAGGTGTCCACAATCTAATCCTTCTCCACTGGAGCAAAACTCTATGGATCAAGCTCATCAATGTCAAGTTGTTCTGCTATGACTAAAGTTTTCAATAGAAGTGGATGATATGGTCTGAGGAGCTCCACATTGAATATAGGATGCAGACCAAGGTACGCTGGTAGGTTCAACTCAAAAGTATTTTATCTAAATTTTTGGGTGATGGTGTAGGGACCATATTGCAGAGGCTAAAATTTTATGTGTGGGCCTGCAAGTCATTCCTTCTAAAGCCATAACCAAACCTTATCACCTACATCAAAATGGTGTGCAATCCTATGTTTGTCATGGCATTGCTTATAATTCTGATTCATCTTCTCCAGGATGTCATGAACTTGCTACTAGATGTGTTGCATTTGTTCAATGAACTTTTTTGTTTTTGCTACCTCAGATCTTCCATGAGGTGTGTATTCCATGGTGGAGAATGGAACATCTATATCAATTGGTGCCATGGGTTAGAACCCGAAGCATACTTGGAATGGACTGTGCTTTGTCAAGATCTTGCTCCTCAATAAGAGCACAATATTATTACCTTGTATAAGCAACTAATCACGGAATTAAACCAGAATTAACAAGTAACTAGAATTCACAAATGACACAGAATATGAGAGACAATACACAATCTTGTATTAATACTCATGCCAGAAGGAAATACAATGAAGATGCCACAATCTTCCACACCTCTCAGATGTACAGATCTCTTTCCCTCAAGAGTTCACTCTCCTACCAAAAATGGTCCCAACACACAACTCAAACACATAGTTGGTGTTCACCTCCAACCAGTCAGTAATAACCCTGCCAGTACCAAGCACTCAAAAGTACTTCAAGTAGATCTCCCATGAACTTGCAACAACCCGCAACTCAAATGATCTTACTTACCATGTAAAACTTCTCCTTGATCTTGCTGCCACCTGTAGATCAACCTATTCTTACAATTGGAAGGATCTCTTCCTTGCCTTAATCCTTAATTACAATACATGCCAATGAGTCTATAAATAGATCCCATACTAAACAATAACTTAGACTTCTAATTTACAATAATTAGACATGCAGCTCAAGACTCAAAATAGTCTTTACATGTAAACAATCAGTTCAACAAACTAACTATTCATGCAACGAGCAGTTCTAGAATTGCACAAGCGATTGATGTCAGTCCCTATCTATCTGGAGGTGACCGACATCGGCTGACTCCTATCGATGTCAGTTGCTCTTCTGTTCACCCATGACCAACGTCGGTTGCACTGTCGATGCTGGTATCCCTAGAACTCAGCAACGTCCTTCATGTTTGCATACAATGAAGCTTTTAGCTACACAACCTAACAATCTCCCACTTGGAAATAAATAGTTGCACCTATACCTGTACATGTACATCATCTAGTTTGTTTCCTGGCTTTGTATCCCTCTTCAAGATCACTCTTGAAGACCAACCACCACAAATCCTATGGTGCACCTCCTATCATCCAAATCACCTGCCACATCCGCATCTACAAACCCATGTAGAAGAGAACTTGACCCTGCATAGCATGTGCACCTGCTGTTGGTCCCTCTTAGATATCTGAGAATCCACTGAACTGCCCTCCAGTGCTTTTTTCTCAGATTGGCTCCAAACTTGCTGACAACTCCCACTGCTTGGGAAATCTTAGGTCTAGTACACATGTACTCAACCTCATCATGTGAATCAAGACACTATTCGTAGAACTGTCTAACCATCGGAGTGCTAATCGGTTTCACACAATCATTTGGAGACAAAATCAACCTGTGACCTTCCATGTCTCTAGAACACACTCATGTCAAAGAATCTTGCTGCTCCCAGATTCCTCATGACACATCTCTAAACTAACTTTACCTTTAGTTCAGTAACTCCCTGTATGTGTAACACTACAATAAGCACACAATATAGTAACAGGATAATGTAGCTAATATTATCCAACCTGGTAAAGAGAAACACAATGATCAAACCTCCATTGTCCTTCAGCTTACTGAAGACCATATACCCTGGCCTTTCATCTCACGTGTCCATTCCCACTCTTATTTATCTTGAACATCCATTCATCTCTGAGTGATTTCTTCCAGCTAGCAACTCCACCAAAAAACTCCCATTTGGTTCTTCTCCAAGGAATCACATCCTTCATCCATCCCAAGCTCCCACTTTTTCCTGGATCTACCTGCTCTACTTCTTTAATAACTTCCTGGTTCTTGACCATCAGTGAGCAACAAGTAGTGTAAAGAAGGGAAATGACAAATTTGAGGCTTACTTACCCTTTAAGTCCTCCATATCGGTGCTTGAGACTCCTTGACAGGTTGTTGTTTGTATAAAATCCATCTCAGTGACCGATGCCAGTCACATCTCAGTTTGCACCCAATCGACGTCAGTTCCATGCGACTACCTCATCACTGACATCAGTTCCCCCTGACTGATGCCAGTATTTATTTATCCAGAGTCACCGATGTCAGGCTGCACATAGCCGACGTCGGTCCCTATCTAGATGTCGACGTCAGTTTTCTAATCGACGTCGATCTCTGTGTTTTACTTGTGAGCGATGACTTCTACCTGTGAGCTCCTTTTGGATCAAACCCTTGTCCATATCAACCTTGCTCTACTCAGAATTATTTAGCCCATTGTGCTAATCTTTGTCCGTCATCTTCTCCTTGAAAACTAAGACTTTCCTGTTCTTGTCACAAACATTGGATTCCTCAAGAAACGTCACTTTCTTCCTTTGCTTACAAAAATCTCGATCCATGCTTTTCAAACCTGAAAGCATACCCTTTGACTCAAGAACATGCATCCCCTTCTTATTCATGTGACCAAGCCTATTAAGCCACATCTTTGAATCTACAGCTGAAGTAGATAAACCAGAAGGAGAATCAGTAATACAAGTAGATAGATAAAGCGTACCTACTTTCTTACCTCTTGCTACAACAAGTGCACCCTTGGAAACTTTCTAAGAGTCCACTGTGAGAGTTACTGTGCAACCCTCATCACCCAACTTTCCAACAAAAATCAAATTCTGCTTCAGGACTACGACATGCATGACCTCCTTCAACACCCATGTGTTGCCCGTCTACAATTTTAGCTTCACTTTCCCTTTGCCAACCATTTGAAAAGGCTTATCATCCCCTAAATAAATTTCTCCAATGTCTCCCTGGACATATTCATGAAAACATTCCCTATTTAGGGATGCATGGAAAGAGGCACCAGAATCTAAAACCCAAGATTCTACTTTATCCAAGGAACATACCAGAGCATCCTGTGCAACAATACCTACAACATCTACAATATCTGCTTATTCAGTTCTTTTTTGCTGATCTTCAACCAACCAACAATCTTTCTTTTTGTGCCCTTGCTTTTGACAATTCCAGCAGGTTATTCTACCATACCTGGACTTGGATCTCCTGCCTATCTTTGACCTTGATCTCCCATGCTTGATCTTCTCTCTTTGCCTTCCCCTGCTTTCAACACTCAAAGCATTCCCTGATGATTCACCTGTGCTTTTCCTGCGAATTTCTTCATTCAAGATTACACTCACAACGTCATCCACTTTTAAGATTTTTGAAACAAACGCAGTATTACTAACTGCCATTACCAAACTCTCCCAACTTTCAGGTAATGAGCACAAGATTAAGAGAGCCTTAATTTCATCATCAAAAATAATATTGACTGAATTTAACTAGTTTATCAAACCATGGAAATCACTAAGATGACTATGTACAGATCCACCTTCCAACATTTGCAAATTAAATAATTGCTTCATAAGAAATACCTTATTTGAAGCTGAGGGTTTTTCATATAAATTTTCCAAAGATTCCATCAAATCTACCATTGTCTTAGCCTGTGATCAGTTGGAAATCACAGACGATGCAAGACTCAACCTTATAGATCCCAGAGCCTTTCCGATCAAGAACCTCCCATTCTTCATCCTTCATATTCGTGGGCTTGCATGCAACCCCACCCAACAGTAAGTACAAATCTTTTTGATACAGATAATCTTCAATCTGCATCCTCCATAATTGATAGTTCTTTCCATTAAACTTCTCCATTCATAGCTTACTTTCTTCTGTCATTGCTATACTCCCACTCAAATAGAAACCCCTGTGAGTGACCTGTAATCAACAAACACTAACCAAATCTGATACAACCTGTTAGTAACCCAATAAAAATCTCTGATACCACTTGTCAAGATCTTGCTCCTCAGAATGGAACATCTATATCAATTGGTGCCATGGGTTAGAACCCGAAGCTTACTTGGAATGGACTGTGCTTGGTCGAGTTGTGCAGGCCTTGATTGTATCCATATTGTATGAAAATAAGCCCCTCATCCCATGTACGTGGATGTTTGGAGTGATACATTCGAATCATGTGAACAATCAAGTGGTTCACCACCTCTGTCTGACCATCAGTTTGTGGATGGAAGGCTGTGGACTTCATCAACATGGTATCCATCATCTTCCATAAAGTGGATCAGAAGATGCTCAAGGCCATGCTATCTCGATCTGAGACAATGGACTTGGGGAGACCAAAATGGAGCCATACATGACTAAAATATAGTTGAGCAGTTTCTTCAGTAGATATATTTTTCTTACAAGCAATCATGATAGCCATTTTTGAAAAATTATCAACTATCACAAAAATACAGTCCTTACCATGTTTTGAAGTGGCCAAACCTGAGGCAAAATCCATTGAGATAGATTCCCAAGGCCTAGTTGGTTCTGGCAATGGCATGTATAATCTTTGCTTCTTATTTGTTGGTTTGGCTATCACACATGGGGTGTAAGATTTGAGATATCTTTCCACATTGTTTTGCATATGGGGCCAGTTGAAGTGTTTTTGAAGAACTACCAATGTCTTCTCTATACCAAAGTGTCTAGCTGTCATACTGAAATGTGCTTCCCATATCATGTTCTATTGCTCTACAGCTGGAACACAAATGTACCCCATATGACAGAGGACATTATCTTGTAAATAGAAATTAGAAACATGTTTACCTTTTTGAATCACCTGATATGTATCAGCAAAGGTTGGATCTGCTTCATACAGAGCACTCCAAGTGGCAGTCTCATGTCTACACAAGTCAAGAACTATTGTGAGTGCAGTAATTGGTGGATGACTCAAATAATCTGCAACTGAATTTGAGCTCCCCTTTTTGTGTTTGATTATTAGATGAAATTGTTGAAGATATGTGGCCCACTTTTGGTGCCTCTCATTTCAAAGTTTTCTCTGTGTCTAGATGAATTCTAATGGTCTATGGTCAATGTGGATGACCGTCTCTTTTCCCAAGATGTAGTGTTTCCATTATTTGTAGGCTTGCACAATGGCATAGAGCTCCTTGTCATATGTCAGATATTTCCTGACTATATCAGTGAAATTTTCACTATGATATGCAATAGGATGGCCATGTTGCATGATGACAACTCCCATGGCATACTCAGATGCATCTGTCATCAACTCAAATAGTTGACACAAATTTGGCAAGGCAAGAATAGGGGCTGAGTAAAGTCTATTATTCAAATTCTCAAATTCCTTTTGTTTTATTTCACCCCACCAAAATGTATCTTTAGCTCCTCCTTTAGTCACTTGGGTTAGTAACCAAGCAACATGTGAAAATCCAAGAACAAACTTGTGATAGAAATTTGCAAGACCCAAGAAGCTGCGAAGTTCTGTGAGGGTCCTTGGTGTGGGCCATTCTCAAATAAACCAAATCTTTTTTGGATCAACATGGACCCCTTTCCTCATTCAAAACATACCTGAAGTACTGAATTGTTGTCATCCTGAATGTGCATTTCTCAAAATTGGCATACAACTTATGCTCTTGAAGAGTTTGAAGCACCTTATGAACATGTTGCAAATGTTCCTCCTATGTTCTACTATAGATGAGTATGTCATCTAGGTAGACAATCACAAATGAGTTGGTGAAGGGTCATATGATGTCATCCATCATCCTCATGAAGGTTGTAGGTGTGTTAGTTAAGCCAAAAGGCATAACCAACCATTCAAAGAGTCCCTCCTTAGATTTGAATGCAAACTTCCAGATATCACTGGATTGATGGGAATTTGGTGATAGGCAGATTTGAGATCAATTTTGGTGAAGAACTTCACACCATGGAGTTGTTCTAGTAGGTCATCAATCCTTGGGAGAGGGTAGTGATTATTCATAGTGATTTTATTCAGGGCTCGGTAGTTAATGCAAAGCCTCCATATTCCATCTTTCTTTGGTACCAGGATAATTGGGCTACCACAGGGTGAAGGGCTTGGCCTGATGTGACCCTTTTAGATCAATTCTTAAATTTGTCTTTTTATCTCATCATTCTCTGAAAATGATCTGTGATACACAGGACTATTAGGCAAAGGTGATCTTGGGATCAAATCAATAGAATATTTTACCTGGCAATGTGGTGGAACTCTTATGGGTAACTTGAATAAGTCATCATATTCTCCTGTGATTCATCCTATCTACTTTTGTTATTATATTGATTGTGTAGTCAGGACTGCAACATCAACCTTCTTGGATTTCTGTGGTTTGACCACCATGAGAACAAATTGCTTTGTCTTCTCCACCAATTTCTTACATTGCTTAGCACTAATTAGGGAGACAAATGTCAGAGGTGGTATCTCTAGTACCTTGTAGCGCCATTTTCCAAGAGTGAGAGTGATTCTTTAGGTTCATGATTCATAGATGCCATGTTGCTCATACATGAATGACTGACCAAGGAGTACATCACCAACATCTAGATTTACCACATCACATAAGACTTCATCTTTGAAAGGTTTTATTGCATATGAAAAAAGACACTGATGGGTGACATGAAGTTCTCTCCCCGGACTCAACCATCTAATACTCTATGGCTTTGGATGAGGCTTCATGGATAGATTCAGACTTTTCACAACTTTAGCATAGATTAAATTCTTTAGACTCCCACTATCAAGAATGAAATGTAGAGGCCTACCTTTTACCCATAATTTAGAGTGAAATAATCTTTCCTTGATATCTGGCCTTTCCTCATGGGTTTGTGATGAAGCGATGATGGTGTCAGGCTCAGCGTCTACAATTTCTTCTTCATGCTCTTTGATTGTGGGTTGTGGACAAGATAGAGTAGTAGATGTCAAGTATTGTGACTCAAAAAGCAATGACTTGATGGCTCGACATTCTTATTTGGAGTGAGTTCCATTTTTATGATAATCACACCATTTTCTAGCCTTCCCCTTCTGGGATTTATTATCTTGAAACACCTTTTACTTCCAATTTTGGCCTCATGTTTGACCTTCCTTATCATTTTTCCATTTTTAAGGCTGATTCTTCGTATTCTTTCTACCATGTTTTTTCTCAATTTTCACTGTAAATTTGTATGCCTCACTGAGGGTTTCCAAATTGAAGAGTTCCATTTCGCCCCGTATATACCATTGTAGTCCACCATGATATTTGAGAGTCTTATGTTTCTCACTTTGTTGGATACCCAATCTTGTAGACAAAGAATGTAAAATATCTGTGTAATCTTGAACAGATTGGTCCTTACCTTGGCAAAGTTGTTACCACTGTATGTACAGATCATCATATGCTCTAATGAGATAGTACTCTTATTTCACCGCTTCCACAAAATCATCCCAGGTAGGTTCCAATTCAATGCCAATTTCATCTATACTGAACCTCTTTTTCTACATTTCCCACCAGTTTTTCATGGGTAATGATGCTTTCAAAAGAGCAAAAGTGATCTTTTCTCCATCAGTGAATTTGTTTACAAAGAAGTAGGAAGATAATTGATCTAGCCAATTTTATACTACATTAGCATTAATTTTGCCTTAAAATTTAGGAATATCAAAATTCATGTGAACCTTGAAGGGTGTTGGGGCATTGAAAGGATGTTCCATGGATGAGGAGCCAAGAAGTGTAGCTGTGGAGCTAGAATTTTCCATCAAAAGTTGTTGAAGAATTTGGGAAAATTGTTATAGCATTTATGCTTGTTTCCATTAGAGGGATGCATTCACCATTTCCTTGAAAGGATTAGATGTCTCGGTATCATCTACCATTTTTAGTCATTTGGAGTGAACAGGTGAATAGTTTGGAAGCTCTATTGTTTTCCACCTAAGCTTCTTGTAACCTGACCTCATCCTCAGGATCATACACTCTCAAGGCAAACCACTCTGATACCACTAATCCAAAACTCAAAAGTTCTGGTTGATAAATATTTTAATAACACAAAAATAACAAAATAATAATGAATTCTCTAAGAAGAGATGTATTATTACTCAAGATCGCAATACAATTATATGCTTATCTCTGGGAAGAGATGTCTGATTTTCCATTTTGGGTTACATCTTCATATATACCTATTGTGAAAGTTGGGGGAGGATGTGGAATGTCAAAAATATTGAGGGAGATCAAGTGGTTTGACTTCCATGCTTTAAAAAAATATAGAATTCGAGGAATTACTATTATTAGAAACTTGTTATTTTTAGACTACACTACTAAAATTGAAAATTTGGGTACTTCTATTGGGTTTTTGGAGGTAAATATTCATTGAGTAGATATAAATTCCATCTCACTATGTTCTCCTCATTCTTAGCTTTCCAACGATTCAAACGGTGAGTCAATTGGAGCTATGGTGCAAAAGTTATGGCTCCCAGAAGTTCTGTCATCAATTGAGGTGGAACTATCACCCGAATTATCGCCTAAATTGCTGCCCGAATCACACGAGTCCTTGAACAGAGAAAAAAATTGTGGCTATCCCCATCAGTTAGCATTATCAATGGACATTTGATATAAATTCATCCTCTATAAGATGAAGAAGTAATATAATACTTGCAAGTTATCCTAATTCTGCATCTGTATCTTAAATTCAGGAGGTTCTTTTATAGCATAGATTTTGCACCCATTTCATGATGTATCAGCTCACTATGCAGAAATATAATGATATAATGGGAACACCTCCAAGCTATAGGGCCTTGGTGAATTGAGGTGAACCTCCAAAGAAGGCTAGCTTCCTTTCACTAAATTCGATGTAACTGATAAATTACTAGCTTATAGAAATTTTTCTTCTTTAGTGCTCTTGCTCCTAAATGAGGGTTTGATTGGAGAAAATTGGTTGAGCATGAAATTTTCAAAACTGAAAATAGTGGTTGCATCAAATCTTTTTATAGTGGATTTTAATGCTTGCTTGAATGAACACAACATAACAAAAAATAGATTGAAATTTATAGGACAAACTTATACAAATAGGAAATCAAGGGCAATATTTTTTATTTTTCATAAAAGGGACAAGATTCTTTTATTTTAATCAAACAATATTTCAAAATGGTATAAAATATCACAAATGAAATTTTGTGAATGAAATAAGAATTAAAACATCCATAAATATTTAAATAGCTTGCATACACAGGGATTTCTTAGATAAGAAAGACACATCTTCAATTATTTCTTATTCTCTAGGTTACAGCATGTATAAAATATATTCAAAATGTAGAGTAATAAGTCTAAAATAAAAAATATAAATTGGTTATAGTGTCCTACTAATATTTATACAAAATATCTCATAAATGAGATGTAATTATGAAAAACTCTGATGCCTAGTAGAGAATCATGCAAATATGGAAACTCCATGGAAAGAGGCATGATGAACAATAGTTATGGCATCCAAGGCATGGTGAACAAGTTGGAAAATGATCATGCAAGAGTTGGGCATGATCTTAAATTACTATGGCATCCAAGGAACTTGAGAAAATTTCATGCAATGCCTTTGGTCCTCTTCATGCAGCTGCAATGAATTTTCGTACAAATGGGGTGCCAAAGAGAAACTCATTTTTAGATCAAAAGATAACTTTAAGATAAATCAAGTTACTTTTTTTACAAAACCCTAATCTATAATTTCCAATGAGACTTTTATAACTTTCAAGTCATATGAATTTATCAAAATTGGAATTGTAATTTTCAATATGTGATTTTAAAACTTAATCAATTAGAAATTGTCAAAATGAAAAGTGTAATTTGCAAGTCTGGTTTATACAATTTCCGACTTGTCAAAATAGAAATTTTAAAATACACATGGCTCTTTCTCAAAAAGGGCTATCAAAAAGATAGTTACAATTTACAAAATACATTTTTTCAATTTTAGAATATTTTTACACTAATGAAAATATAATATATGAGAATGCTTTTAACAAAAATAACTAATCTATTTCTAAGACTTCTTCTACTTCTTTATCCTTTTCAGCCTATAATTTCTCAACATATGCATTAAAAGCCTTGAATTTTTTTTAGATTTTATGCACATCTAGGCCAAAAGAGTAGAGGTTCATGATCTCACAATCTGCTACTCTATTAAAAAGTTGCCTTCTCAAAGATTTGTATGTTTGAATCTCTTTACCAATCTGATCCAATATGTTATGATACTTGATGTAACAGTGGATAGAGCTCAAGGTAAAGACTGTGTCTCGTGCAAAATCTTTTTTGATTACTTCTTTAAATTTATTTTGTATTTCCTCTAGTGAAAGGAGGTTATCTTCATAATCTATTGGCCTACATGATAATTTATTCAACAAATCTTCCATGTCATATAGCATGTCAATGGCCTTGGCATGTGTAACTTTAGCATTATGGGTAGTTTCCAAAAGTATCTTTATCCATAATTGAGATGATCTATGTAATTTATCTTTCTCTCCATCACTTTTAGTATCTTTTATGTAAGGAGGATGTCCATATCAATTGAGTTCATAGCTATCAATTTGGGATAGAAAAGACTCAAGGTTTCTACCTCTCCCTCATATTTGTTTACCAGTTCTCTCAAGGTGACCCTTCTCTCTATCAAAACTTCATAGTGATCCATTATCATATCAATAATTTTGTAACCTTTGGAGATGAATTCTTCTACCCATTCCTTGGTGGCCATTCCCATACTAGTAATTTCTATCATAGCATCAAGTGTTGCCTGATATGTGATCTGGGTGACTGGATGTGTTGGTTCAGGTTATGTTGATGAAACATTAGCCTCTATGAATTCATTCAATGTAGTTTTAAGTTGCTCAACCTTGTTTTTCAAGTTATCCTTAGCGACATTGTCACTATCCATTTTTTGAAAGGATTTGATGTTGGATTGAACATCATGTTTCAACCCCTCCCTCTTAGGACATCTAAGGTGAACCTATGATACCTGATAGTCCCCCAACACTAGATCTTCTTTATGTTGATATAGTGGGTGGAATAAAATATCTACATATATTTCCCCTACTAATTCACAAAATAACCTTGAAAAGTTTTAGGGAGTATCCTTGGATTTATTACATGTATGTAAAAAACCAAAATCTAATGTACTGGAGGAAACCATCTACTTGCATTTCTTCCCCACTATTTATGCTAACCATGTAGGTGTAGCATCATGTTGTTGTGACACTATAACTTGAGAATCTATAGATAAAGGAGTTTCACTGGTAAGCATAGTGATAAGTGTTTAATCCTATGTTGATACTACCACTGATTTATCGACAAATGTCTTTGCAATTTCTTCTTCATCTATGGGATGAAGGTCCACATTTCAATCAAATACCTGTTTCTTTCCTATCTCTAATGAAGGGGTTGGGATTACTGTGGAAATGAAAGAGGTAGGGGAAATGGGAATAGATGTGTCTAATGGGGGTGTAGGAAATGGAAGTGATATTAATGGGGAATTAGACATAAGGATTCAGAACATAGGGACTGGTGGAGGTGTGGAGGCCAAAGCATCAAATAAATCAATTAAAGTGGTAGGTCCACTCAGGGGTGGTAAAGTAGGGACAATGAAAGGGGATGAAGATGGAGAAATACTTATACCAAGAGTTAGGGTGGCCATCAAAATTGAACTCAGAATGACTAAGTCCATGGCTATATACTATTGATTGGTGTTAGAAATCAATGGGGAAGGAATGAAAGGAATTGTGGAAAGAGGAAGTGAAATTGTGGGAGGAGAGAGTGAAATGGAAACCTAGGTATCCACTAAAGGGGGACCTTGAGTGTCCACTTTATTTATTTGAATTATTGGAAATGAACTTATCACCACATGTATGGTGGTAGGAATGGAGGGTGGAGTTACTTGGAGTGAAGGAGGAGTGGAGATAGGAGGTGGAGGTGTTGGAGTTGGAGAAACAATAGAAATAGGTGGGGGATGAATCATTGAGATCAGATTTGTGACTATCACTAAGATGGGGTTAAATTTGTGGATGCTTCAACTGTAACTATGTCTTTAGAAGAAATAATGATCAACTGATATGTCGTTTCTCCTTCTTTTCTTAACTACCCTCTCTTGGCCTTAAATTTCTTCTTCTTATGGGAGATCACTGGTCTATCTAATTGTTCTCTTGTTGTACCACTAAGAACCTCTATTGATGGAGCAACTCCTTGTTTCTTATGCTTTAGTAGTTTCTCTTTGATATATGTTGTATCCTTGGTCACTTGTACCCCTTTACTCCTAAACCAATATAGTGTTTTATTGATTATGTGGGTAGTTCTATCTATAAGAGAAAAAGACTCAGGCATAAACCACCTTACTATTTGAAGGGGTTGAGTAATGATCTATTTTTAGTAGTTCTTGTCCACCAAGGACTCATCATCCACCAAGTCATTAGGTACTGATGATAAATCAAAAGTAGTGACCTAATCTAAGGTCATTCTAGAATGGTCCCTCAATCTAACCTCCTCTTCATCACCTAAATCTTCTCAAAAATCTTCAAATTATGGAACATGGGAATATGTGGAAATTCCCAATGCACTAGTTATGTTACCATGAACATCATAGTATGGCCTTCCCTCCAAATCCCTAAGGGGCATCTGTGTCATTTATGCAACAACACACTTGGATTTGAGTAAGGAGGGGCATGTGTATATGCATATAATGATTGGGAAATGATTTCTCTACTTTTGTTTACTAGATAAAAGCTTGTGAGTTTCCATAAGTTGTCTCACTAGCTCCATCAATGCCCATTTATCACTCACATATCTTGGAAGAGTGTAAGGGCATATAATGAATTTGCATACCCTAATAAAGGAATAGGTGGGGAACTGAATGAAGTAGGAACCCCATCAGGTTATTTTTGTAGTAGCTACATCATAGAATCTCTTTCTCTCAAGTTCTTTGTCAAACATTATTATGATGCAATAAATGAATGCATCATTGACCCTCCTAAAGTGTTGTATGCTAGCCACTATATTGAGCCCTTAGAAATCTCTCCCTTTGGCCAATATGTATACTAAATAGGAGGTCATATAAAAATTTCATGTGGTTTTCATTCCATCAACTATTTATGGAGAGATATACTAATGAGTTAGGCCCAGTAGATATATTGTTTGTTTTCATGAATGACCCAAATGTGATGAAACATCCACTATTGAAAACTCTTTACATCAAGACTACTAGTGATCCTTTGTAGCAATATAATTAAGTCTCCAACCTCATCCTTGAAATCAAATATTTTCAATGTCTTTGGTAATCATGTAGAGGTAGCCTTAGGAGTCTTAAGCCATTATTTATTTATCACTCTCTGGCATCCCAAGTTGTTGTCTTGAAAGAATTTTTGGGATGTTTCTAGAGTTATGTCTAGATAACTCTAAAACTCTGGCATCAAAAACACTGAATCAATAAAATTTGGGTCCATATTTATAATTCATTCCCCTTTATCATTTAGGACCTCTCTCTTATCAGCATCATAATGTTATGCTAGTGTTAGTACCAGTTTAGTGCTTTACACTGTTAGGGGAAAAGTTATTGCTTATGGCAGTCTAGTGTAATAGATACTCTAGATCTAGTCATTTTTGAATTTCATATTTATCTTGGCCTAGAAGTCACCTAGGTCAATGTGACCTAGGTCTACATCTGTAATCTCAATGGTGTCTGATTCTAGACTGAGAGTTACACTAGGTCCCTTAGACTTGAACTTCATCTCTTTTGAAAACATGGATTTTGGAGAGATTATTGAGGGAAATCCAACTATAAAAGTTGGTGTTATTTTTAGGTGCTAGAAGCAAGTGGAAAATCCAGCATAACTTGGAGTTGTTCTAAGCAAGTAAAAAGTCTGAGGGAAAGTATAGCTACAAAATTAGGTTGAAATCTTCAATGAAGATTGGAGGTGTAAAATGAAGATCAGATTTTTGGCAAAACTCTAAGGTGTTCTGAGCAATAGGAAAGTCCACAAAACTGAGATTTGATTGAAACAATTAGGAGGTATTCAAACTAGGTTGAAATGCCATGGAAATAAGAGGTGCATTTTCAAAGTCAAAAGTCCACATGGATTTGGATAGATCTTTTTAAGGTAATATTCACTAGATTTTGAGAATATATGTTGGTATATTTGATTGGTTATGATTTATAAACCCTAGATATGAATGTAAAAATTAGGGAAGACCCTAGACTCTAGTACATAGAAAAAACTTCGAATCATGATTTTTTTAAAAAATAGACCTAAAGTGATCTTGGAATACTATGATGAAAAACCCTAAAATGCTAAATATCTAAGCAGTCAATGATATCCCTAAAAATTGTATTTGAAACCTTTAAAAGAATGGAAATAATTCAAACAAATTTAATTTGTAGGAAAGATTTCAAAAAATGTAAGAAGGTGGAAATAAGGTATTATGCAAGGATTAATGATGGCATAGCAATGTTTGTAGGGTGGTGTGAGGCTCGAGGTCAAAGATTTCAAGGATGAGGTCCTGGTGCAAATTCATGGTTTGAGGTTGATGTTAGAGCACCAAATAATGATTAACAGATTAACTAATGACTAAAAATTGTCAAATTTTATTTATTCATAGATCATCTATTATTAATTCATTCATAGAGGTTGGTGGTGGAACCACGAAGTCTTCAAGCAATTTTAAAATTTTTAAAATTTTAAAATTTCATGTTGACCTCTAGGTTTCGTGGCTAAGGATTTGTTGACCTCTTCAAAAATGGGAAAGCAGAACTAGATTGCAATTTACAACATTAAAAATTTACAAATTACACTAGGAGTTCCATATTCTGCGAGCTAGGTTGTTGATAGAATGTAGAACATGGATTATAATTTGCAAATTTTCAAATTACAAATTTCTCTCTAATTTTAGGATTTTAGATAGATTTTTTTATGGGAAGTGTAACTCTGGCTGCAATTTTCAATTTTATAAATTATAAATTACAGTCCAAGTTCCAAATTCTATGGGGTGTTTGGTTTGTGGGAACCACAACTCTACTTGTAATTTGTAATTTTGTAAATTTCAAATTATTAATGAGTTTATGTTTTCTTCCAGCTAGTGTATTGAAGGATTTGAAGGTCTATCTACAATTTACAATTTTGAAAATTGTAAATTGTAGTAAGATCTTTGGATTCTATTGACTAATGCATTGTGAGATCTGGAGCTTGAGAAGTAATTTAGAATTTGCAAATTGCAAATATATTTTTGGATTCCACAATAAAAATGAAATGTGTGCTTTGGGTTAATTCAATGATTTTTTCCAAAAAAAATAGGGGGTCTCCCTTAGGGTGCTTGATATTTTGATATTTTGGGGTAAAAAATATTAACAGGTTTTATTGGCAAGGCTTGTAAAAGTAAAGTAGATTTGAATGTTAAATAATATTATATGTTTTCATTAGATTTGTTAAACCTAATTTAATTCATATAACCCATGAATAAGGAAAATGCATCATTACAATAAGCCACCATGCTTGCATATTATTTTGAAAGTTTATTCCAAATCACGTATATTTTCAACCTTTAATTTTATGAAATATTTGATTTGATTTGGAAGATAATTAATAACTACCATTTTATTTAATATATCTCCATATGTACTATTTTAAAACTCATACTCCATAATGCAACTCTTTGACACTGTTAATTTTTCAAAAAATTAGCATGTTTTTGTATACTTCTAATTTTTTATGTAATTATACAAAGATATTCTTAAATATAAAATACCAATTAGTAGTTCTCATTAGTGTGGTAATCTATCATTGGGGTTATTCTTGTTCACATTTAAACCATCCTACATATATTATTTTAAAACTTGTACTCTGATCCAACTCTTTGACACTTTTAAGTTATCAAATAATTAGTATGTCATTTATATACTTCTAAAATTTTGTGTCTATATTGACATGGTAACAACTATTCAAACATATTTTTAAATATAAAATATGAATTAAGATTTCCTATTAGTGCACAAATTTTATTCTAATCTATCTTTGGGGTTATTCTTATTCACACCTAAATCATCATGCATATATTATGTGATTTAACTTTTAATGGATGTGATAAATACATCCATTAATTTGTACAAATGTTGACCTAATCTGATATTTCTAAAAATGGTAATAAATGATATAAATAAGTAGTTAACTAGAAACTAGTAAAGACAGATGATCTATAGGCTAAAAATGACACAAAAGTTGATTGAGGTGTCATGTACAGGATCCAGGTATCAAAAATTCTCTTAGATAATATCATAATACCTTAGATATTAGTAAACCACACTAGTGTCCTCTTGTTCAGTGTTAGTGTCCTTGTGTAGGGATTGATGTGAACTTATGGGATTAACTATGTCTAAGTCTAATAAGAATGTTCCTATGTGGATGAAACATGCTTCATTGTTTGTGACTTGCTTTAGAATAATTTTGTATGCAAAGCCTAGATATCCATGTTGTTAGGTATTTGAGTGAAACAAATAACAAAAGTTTGATGTTAGTTGGGTATGCAAGAAGTCCTTAAAACCCCATTGTGTTGAGAGTTGCCTAGGTATCAATACCTTGAGAGGGGATCAAGCCCGATGTAGTTCTTCCAAACTAAGAGTTACTGCAATTAAAAGTGAATTTTTGTATGATCATCAACTTGAGTTATTTGAATGAGACTTGAGACTATAAATCTATGTCTTCTGAGCCTAGGGTCGATGTAGATGACTATATACACAAGTAGGTAGGAATAGGGATCAATAACCTTGATTGTGAATTACTTTCTCTAATCTTGTTTGTGTATTTTACATCTAATTTATATCTAGTGGATAAAGGGCTAAAATTCATGTATTTATATTGATTTGGTACTTGTGCACCTTGTAAAATAGGTCTAGGCCAACCCTAGGTGTCTTAAGATATTAAAAACATGTTTATTATGGTTGAAATTAGATAAGGGACACTAGCAAGGTCACTTGGTCATTAACATGGTGTGCTAGTGTCCAAAGAATTGTGATAATACCAGATGGTAGAACCTAGGACACTAGTGGCCTGAATCCCTAAGGGAAGGTCTAGGACTGAGTCTAGTATGTCTAGGGATGTGTAATACCCACATGAAAGCTAGATAAGGGTTGAAAGAGGCCCTAAGATAGGTTGAGGGCTAAGCTAGGGATGGGTGGTCTAAAGTGACACTCATTGTACTCAAGTGACATTTTATATGGATACATTTGTGCCCCCTTTTTATTCTAGAAATTTAGAAAATTTACATGACTAGGATAAAGGAAAAATAAGTGTAATTGAACTTACTTATGAAGTGAAGGTTATAAATCTAGGTCTTATTATGCAAAGCATGATCCATTTCATATATTATAAATGTAACATAGATGAATCATTTATTACATAATGAATATCAAAAGCAAAGTCAAAATCGAGTTAAGAGATAAGAGAGAAAGGAAATTAAAAAATACACCTCATTGGATACATGAACTAATGCAAAAACCTGGTGACATCTTATATGTGTGTAACTAGTGATCAAATAGTGAATACCTTGGATTAAACTAGTGGCTTGGTTAATTCCAATGTGTGGGTCACTCAAGAACTCAATCCATTTTAAAATTCATCATTATCTACCCTTGCTCAGTGGATCATACACTATGAAGAATTTGGATTGGACTGATGACTTGTCCAACCCTCTTATGTAGGTGGCTAAAGAAATCAATTAGGATCTGACTCCATCATTACCTACCCATGTGTAGTAGATGAATTTGTGACTAAAACAATATGGTGTGACTAAAAATATATAGGATGCTCTACGGCTAGTTAGAATTTATGAAATATAAAATGGCTAAGGGGCCTCTTGGGCACTTAGGAATGTAGCTTAGGGACTATACATAAATGCCAACCACTGCATATAGAATATGGCATAAATATTTTATTAAGCATGGTGTAAATAGTTTCTAGAGTATACAATGTGGAAAATGATATTTATTTATCATTCCATCTAAGATGTACTAGTGTAAAACTGATTGTGTGGAAATAATGTGTTGTGCACATGCCCCCAATTCTAATATCTATGCATATAGATTCTATATTTTTTTATAGTAATTTGTGTCAATGTTTATCTAAAATTGAAACATGAGTGATCATATAATGCATAATACCCCTGATCTGAGTAAACTCATATGATTATATCCAAAATTGAGCATAAACTGATGAAATTTGATAACTTGTGATTGAAATTGTGTAAATATAGACTATAACTACTATATTATTTTGCCAAATCTATATTTTCCTATTTTTGAGGCTACTAGATAGTAATTTGATTCCTTGGATAAAATAACACCATTCTAGTGTCTTCTTTATAGTGTTAGTGTCCTCTATATTATTTTTCTACCAAACTGACTATAATCTATGTCTGACTATTTTGCATTATGGATCCCTGATTTTGAGCTCTATAATTTTGTGTTTGTATACTAAAAACTATACTCTGAATGCACTCAGATGGCCTACTCTCTATGATGAATCCTTGTAAATTCCCCCTCTCCCCCTCTTTTAAGGGGATTTGTTGTACCTATTCAATAACTATCCTAGAAAAAAGGTCTTTGCATGATGTGTGTTACGCTGAAAACATATGATATATGGGTGATTGTAATGTCCCCAAATAGAACAAACCAACAAAATATGGGTTTTACACAAAACCTTATGGAAAATTGAAATTTATAATTTTAAAACTAGAAAACCTATTGTCTCCAAATCTTGCACCCTACAAGAGGATGTTTAGGCCTCTTCCATATTTGGGTAACATTATGACATTTCTAGGCATGTGGGTATACCTATGTAGGAAATGAACCTCTAGATTTAAAGGGGCTAGCTCCATGAATTTACCTCTGAAAAATAATCTTAATTTGAACCATCTTAATTGAAAGGAAAAGGGTTAGAAATTTCATAAGGCAAACCTATATTAAAAATGGTGATGCACCAAGATTATCTTCCACATGAATGCCATACCCTAATCCATGATACAGAAAAATACACAGACTATTTTCAAGCTCTAAGTATTCTAACATAAGTATTTTAGTATAGAGATGAGATGTATGAAATGATGAAAGGTAAATGAACTAAAAGACAACCTATACATTCTAAGAACAATTATACACATGCAAAAATTTAACACTCTTAGACGCACTCTATATGACCTGTTAGACCCAAAACTCTTACTTAGGCATGAAGGACAAAGGATAGAAGGATGAAAACCATCACTTGTTGTCACTATACATCACATACACACTTAGGAAAATGCTTAGAACTTCAAAGGAAACAAACTTGTATGAATGCTTAAAGGTAGGATAACATCCCTGTAGGGCTTCATTATGCACTATGTGGTCTCTTTTCACTATCCAAAGGGCCATATATATAGCATAGTGGAAGTGAGAGGGGGAGACCTTTGACACTAAAAAGAGGAATCAATAGGTCAAAAGTCTCCATCTTCAACTGCTACCATCTTTGCAAGGGATGCTCTTTCTAACCATTTGATTGATCCATGTCATCTCAAATGGTTAGATAGTTTAGCCTGCTCTCTCAAAGAAGCTTCTCTAATGATTGTGCTAATAAAATTAGGATATTCTTGGGTTGAGCCAAGGCATCAAAGTGGATATCTACCTATTATAGATTTTTCATTTTCATTCCATTGGACTTGTCTTCCTCCTTTTATTGGTCATTACTAAATGGCATAGATCCTAGTTGATCAATGATAATATGGGCCCTCTCACTACTTTGATGGATGAAGGACATGAGCTTTTGGATCTGCTTGTGAATCCTTTTGTTTGAACACTAATGGTTAACTCACTATCTTGAAGTTGATGTTCATTCAACTATCATTCCATTTAGACAATTCCTTCAGAGGAATTTTCCTTTGGTATTTTTGTTATCAGGAACCTTCCTATCATCTTTCCTTCAAACTGATCAAACATGCCCTTTGGCACTCTTACAGATATTTCCCAAGTGTCCCTTTGGACTATTTTATTTGAGCATTCTCCTTGGGTATTTTTCCTGAAATAATCTTCATCCATTTTCTATTAAATAATCCACCTTTTGGGACCCTTTGGATTGGTTCACCTTTGCCTAGAATTCTCCTTCAATCTTTTTATTTTAGATAAAATGTTTGAAACAACTTTCCCATGGGATCCTTTTCTTTTCTCTTCAGAACCCTCTTTCTACAGACTTTCTTCTAGTGTCCCTTCAAACCTTTTTTGAAGGACACTTTTGCAACAAAAGACACTTACGCAATTTGTGTAGGGCACTTTGCAAGTGGAAAGATCCTCTCAAAACTTGAAGTGCCCTTTGAAATAATGGAATTTCCCTTTCAGACTTGTGAAAGTGACCACTTTCTTGAAGGAGAGACCCTTCAAAACCTTCGAACTGTACCCTTCCTTGGAAGATACCCTTTGGAAGAATGAAATTGGACCTTTCTTTGAGGAAAATGCCCTTCGGTATTTTTGAAAGTTTCCCTTCAAACTTTTTCTGAAGGACACTTTGAAGAAAAATACCCTTCAGCAATTTGTAATGTACCGTTTGGAAATATTGTTTCAGACAAAAAGTTTGAAACAATTCTTTTAGAAAAGTTGTAAAAGACATTTCCTTCAGAGAAGTGGCAAAGATAAATTCTTTCAAACTTTTTATCCTAAACAAATAGTCTAGAAGAATTCCTTCAGAAAGGTTGTAAAGGAGAATTCTTTCAGACTTCTTTTCCAAATTAAAAAGTTTGAAACAATTCCTTCAAACATTTTGTTTTGGATAAAAAGTATGAAATAATTCCTTTGAGACTTGGACCAAAAGAACAAAGAAAATAAAATCATCAAAAAAATAACACCTTTTTAAAAAGACCAAAAAAGGATTTCAAAGAGAATAATACTTGACATTTTTTGCTGAGTGAAATAAATAAATGAAATGTTGCACTTAGACGATACAAAAGATGTAAAACCTAGGAGTGAAACATGACAAACATCTTGGTGATTTCAAGGGGAGGCATGCCTACTATGCCTAAGACTAGTTGCCTAAATCCTTCCATTGGGCATGGAGTCACACATATAGGCATTTAAAAACTGACTTGAATAGACCTTTGGTCCAAAAACATAGGCTAGATTGATTCATATGCATAAAGGTAGAGATGCATACCAAAAAAAAATAAGGAAACATGTTGTGATACAAAGCAATTAGGGAAGACAACAACAAACCAAAGGAAACACACCTAAACTAATATTTACAATAGGCTTGCAAAGACTAAAAGTAGGACTTTAGATATATCCCATTCACAGGGATAGGCAATTCTTCTCCATTCATCTTGGTCAATTGGAAAGAGTTGCTCTACTTACACTTGCTAATGATATAAGGGCCACTTCATAAAGTGTCAAACTTTATATGTCTACATGGTTTTGCTCTATCCTCATCCCATTTTAGAACTAAGTCACCCTCCTTGAACACTATTCCACTTGTTTTTTTGTCAAAATACTTGATGAGTACTTGGTAGTGTTCCATGGTCTTATGTGCATTGTCTCTTGCTTCTTTTAGTTGCATTAGTTTTGTCAATATAACCTCCATTAGATTATTTTCAAGTAGTTCCAGTTGTTTTTCAAGTTCTAGAGTAGGAATTCATTGAGATATGGACAACCCAACCTCTCTCTCCCATAAACACAAATAAAGAGATAATTACCAATTGACTTCTTAGGAGTAATCCTATCATCCCATAAGGTTGCCTTCAACTTATTGTGCCATGGTTTTTTATTGTTCTCCAATGTCCTCTTGATGATCTTGATGAGCTTCTTGTTAGTAAACTCAACCAATCCATTACCTTGAGGGAAATAATTGGATGAGGTACTCAAGTAAAATCCATTCCTATTTTCCCAATCAAAAATTTTAGCACTTACGAAAGAAAGTGCATTATCAAAAATGATAACATGGGGAACTCCAAACCTTTTTATAATGCTCTCATAGAACTCCAAGATTGCATTTTCATTTGCTTCCTTCAAAGAAACAACCTCTACCCACCTTTTTGAGTAGTCAATAGAAATCAATATCCATTTGTGCCCAACACTTGATGGAGGGTTGATCATACCAATGAAATCAAGGCCCCATTGCATGAAAGGATAGTCTACCTGGATAGGATTCAACGGAAGGGCTGAAAGTTTCTATTTGCCTACAAAGAAGGCACATTGAGGACACTTTTTATCTGAGTGGTAATAGTTCTTATTAAGTCTATGCCAATAGTAACCAGCCCTCATTATATTTGTAGCTATCATCCTATGAGAGAAATGACCTCCATCTGCAATACTGTGAAACTTTTCTAGCAACATATCAAACTGATCATGATCAACACACCTTAACAACACACCATTAACGTCTTTCTTAAAAACAACACCATCTACAATATAATAAGGAATGGTCTACAATCTAAAATACCTTCTTTGAGACTTGTTGAAGCCATTTGGGTACTCACCATTTTGAAGAAAACTAATGATGTCTTGTGTCCAACTTTGAGCTTGTATGTGATCAGTTGGTTAGGGTTGAACTTGGTTAATCAAGACTTCCTCTTGATGATCTTGAATGTTTGAGTCTAATTACTCACATAAACCTTTACCTCTCACTATTTTTTTCACCTTTATGTTTACATCATACTCCATCACCTTTGTAATCCATCCAACTCTCTTTTCATTGTGGTCTTTGCTTAGAAGAAACTCCTTGGTACTAAGATGAGAAACATTGATATGTATCTTATTATTTGAAACCATGTGTTTGAATTTTTTCAATCCTTTTATCACATTTAAAGCTTGTTTCTCAACAAATGAATACCTACCCTCATAATCTTCTAATCATTGGTTGAAGAATGCAATTGGTTTCTCTACCTCTTCATCATTATTTTGCATGAGCATAGTTGTGATTGTATGAAGGTTAGAAAAGCTATAGAGTATGAAATCCTTGGAAAATTTTGGGTTCAAAAGAGTTGGAGATTTCACAATTGCTTTCTTGATTTCCTCAAAACTACTCTTACCTTCCTTTGTCCAAGTAAAAGTTTGGTTCTTCTTGAGCATGGTTGTGATAGGCTTTACCACAACTACAAAACCTAGGATAAATCTTCTTACAAAGCTTATTTTCCCCAACAAGCTTTGAATTCCTTTCTTGTGTTGAGGAAAAGACAAGCCTAGAATAGCCTCAATCCTCTCAAGGTCAATTGACAAGCCTTCCTTGGAGAGAATATGACCCAACAACTTGCCCTCATGGATAGAAAAGATGCACATTTTTGGATTAAGGTATATTCTAAACTCCCTAAATTTCTCAAATACATGCCTTAGATGTTCCATATAATCAACATCATCTTTTGGAAAAATAGTTCTATCATCAAGGTACACAAATAGAAACTTATTGATCAAACCCTTAAAATCTATGTCCATTACCCTTTAATATGTAGCTCCAGCATTGGATAAACCAAATGGCATATTATTATAGGAAAATTTTCCACATTTTGTGGTGAAATTTATCTTGAACTAATCCTCTTCATTCACCAATATCTGATTGTAACCTGAATAACCATCAAGAAGTGAGAAACATTGAGAACCTAAAATGACTTGCATAATTTGTTCCATGGAAGGTAGTGGGTAATGATCCTTAAGAGACACTCTATTAAGGTCTCAAAAATCCACACAAAGTCTGATATATCTATTCTTCTTTCAGATAGGTACAATACTAACCACCCATGTTGAGTGTTTGATAGGAAAGATAATCCTAGACTCAATCATCTTGCTATGCTCTTTCTTTATGAGTTCCTCTATCTTAAGATTGATAGGACTTTGTTTCTCACTGACTAGTTTAGCTCTAGGCTCTAACTCAATGGTATGATGAGATATACTTGGATCAAACCCTTCCAAATATTTATATTCCTAAGAAAAAATGTCATGGAATTCTTTTCATAACTCAATAAAGGCCTGCCTCTCGGATTGAGAACATACTTTACCAATTTTTAGATGCTTATCCTTGTAAATCATGACTCCCTCATAGTTCTCTTATTTCATGGACATGCTCACTATTTCTTTCTTCTTTTGATCATCTTCATTGAAAACACTCTCCAAAGTAATCATCCCCTTAGGTATCTTGTTTGTCTTCAGCTGAATAACTTGTTCTTTATATTGATCATGTAGTCTATTTTGATTCCTTGAGGAGAATATTTCTTCATTTTTCAAGAAGTGTGTAATGTGTTCATCACTTTCAAACACTTTCCATGAGACTTCATTGTCTAGAATATAAGGCCTCACAATGATATTGATATGAGACTAATCCTTCTCATTCCCTACATTAGCAGTTTTGTCAAATTGTGCTCCTATAAAAATTAATCTATTAGTGTGTTTATTTGAACCCCTTGGTATGGGATGTATGTTGAAGGCATCAAAGTATTCAAGTAGGTCCCATAACCTATGCTTTTAGGATTTAAGAAAAGGATTCTTGTCTGTAGCTTGACTTCTCACTTGATGGATGACCAATTCACTATCTCCATAAACTTTCATATTTTTGATCCCTTTCTTATTTTCCCATTGGAGGCCATGAACTAGGCCTTCACATTCTGTGACATTGTAGGTGCAACTGAAATGGAATCTATATGAGTAGTATTGATTATTTCATGGAGAAACTAACATAACAATAACTCTTGTAGCTACTTTGCTTCTTGAGCCATCAAAAAACATTTCCCATATCCTATCAAGTTCAAGATCTCCATTGGTAAGTGAAGGAATAGAAGCGTCTTTTTCATGCATACAGTAAAATCCTAAATTAATCTCTTCTATGAAAGTATATGGATCAATTCCATGTGTTTCAATTTTTTAATTATCAAGGAAAATGTTAGAAATAACTTCAAGGGGGAAGGAGGATTTACCATCCATGACACCTTATTCTTCTTTATTGATTAGACAATTATGATTTGAACTTGTCTCCATGTACAACTCAATATGAAAAATTGTTAAGGGCTAAGTCCTTATAATCACCTTGGTTTCATATATTGTTTTAAAATCTATAAAAGACTAGTTAGTAGAAAGGTACCATCTTATCTTAGCCATGAAGTCTCTTGACAATTAGATAGCAAATTGAGTTGGAAGGTATACCACCACAACATCTTGTAAAATTGGGAAGCTTGGGCAATCATGTAGGAAGAATTTCAGACCTCTGACAAATCCCACTATCTTGGTTGGAGTCCCATCAAGTTGAAACACACCTTCACTATGTGGTTCATACTTCAATCCCAATTTATCATCCACCACCTTAGGCATGACAGTGGTACGACCTCCATTATCTACAATACAATTATGAACCAACTTATCTCCCATAATGAGTGTGATGTAGAAGGGTGGAGGATTTTCAGATTTGGTGGAGGGATCTAACAAATGACTTGGATAATTGGTAAGGGCCACACTAATATGCTTTGATGTTTGAGGGGATACATGAATGTTCGCTAGTTTGTCTTGTAACTACTCCTTTTGACCAAGCATATGCAAGAATTCCCAAAGAGATATGCTTGTCTTCACATTATTCAAAGAATCAAAAATGTTTAGAGGGGAAGTATTCACCTTTTATTGCATTATTGAAGGTAGTGGGGAAGTCTGAACCTACTGTGTTGTAGGTTTGACAATCCTACTTGCATTCTAATTTTGTTGAGGAGCATGAATTGTAGCAGGAACTACCTTAGGAGTCACACATTGTGGCCTTAGAGAGGCATCACTTGGAGTTACATGTACTCCTAGAACATCTCCCAGAGCTCTCTTCTTGGCTTTTATGTTGGCTGAAATTGACATGCTTTGATTCAACATGTAGTCATCATTTGCTAAAAAGTTTATCATACCTATACTTTGGTTTCTACCTTCTCCATGGATATTCATTTGACTAGGATTCACTTCTTCTGATTTCATGTAAGGAGTAGTTTCTTAGTGTGCCACCAAAGATTGGTTGTCTTCTCTACCATGATGCACAAACTAACATTGAGGTTGTCCTCATTAGTCCAAATGATCCTCCCCTTCGACTAGGTTAGCATGTACTGAAACAACAACCTTCATGGAAGGAGTATAATTAGGATTATAGGCATTTGGCTACCTATTGAAACTTTGTTGACCTTTTCCTTTTACTTGGTAGTTGTATTGGGGTGGAGCTCTATATCCTTGTTGAGGATAGTATTGAGGATTAGGTTGAGCACTTGCCTAGAAATGAGTTTGCTTGAGTTGAGCTCATAATGATTAGATCTCTTCATCTTTGTCCACATCATTACCCACATACTTGGGAAAGGATTTCAACTTGACATTGCTGTAAGGAACTTATGCTACACTTGGAACTTCAATCAAACTATGAGACAACAAAGTCATGAAAAATCTTGGAGGTAGCTTTCCGGCCTATATTAATCTATTCTCATTTTCAATAACTATCTCATATGCATTTGGTAGAGAGAATCCTCCCATTGACTTTAACATCACTACCACATCTATACGATTACCCTTAAGATAAGTGGGGAATACAAAGATAGGAGGAGGTCTCATGATAGGTGCCAACCTATTCCATGTCCTTTGAAATCTTTCATTAAAATCTCCCACGGATTCATTAGGACCTGTCTTTATCATGTTCAGCTGATGGATCAGTGAGGCATGGTCACTCTTATTCTCAAATCTAGTTACCGAAAAGTCCCCAAATCCATCCCAACTTGTAATGTAACCACCTTTTAAAGTCATATATCTATCAAGTGCCTTGCCTTTTAGAGATACAACAAGTAATCTATTGGCTATGTTGACTTGAGTAACATTATGAAAGTTACAAAAATTTGAAATGTCCTCAATATTCTCAAATGTGGTAATAAGACCCTCTCCATTGAAACTAGGGAGACTCTTGGTAGCATTGGGAGGAATAGGATCATATGTAGGAAGGTTAATTAGATTTTGGGTGTTGAAGGTCAAGAAAAGTTATTGCCTCTCCATTTCTCTTCTTTCCTCTTGATCTCCTATTTCTCCAACTTCCTCAACTTCTTCTTCTCCAAAACCTCCTTGCCAAGGATCTCTAAGCTATGGAAATGCTTCAGGGCATTGTTCTTCAAGAAGAGATTTAGTTAGATATGCTTGATTGGAAGTCCTAGATGGCCTAGTGAGGACAATGAAGTATAATTTGGAAAACTTGATCTACAACTAGAGATTCTCACTGTTTGGAGTTTCCAAATGCTAGATTAATGATATTTTTACAACACTAAGCTTGTCAAGACCAACATTCACCTTGACATGTAAATAGTTGATACCACTAGGCATTTCAAAACTATTGTCTCCAAATGTTGCACCCTAAAAGAGGATGTTCAAGCCTTTTCTATATTTTCAAAACATTGGGATATTTCCAGGCATGTGGGTATACCTATGTAGGCAATGAAACTCTAGATATGAAGGGGCTAGCTCCCTGAATTTACCTCTGCAAAATAATCTCTATCTAAACTAGCTTAATTGAAAGGAAAAGGGTTAGAAATTTCATAAGGGAAACCTATTTTAAGAATGCTGATGCACCAAGGTTATCTTCCATATGAATGCCATATCGTAATAAATGATAAAACAAAATACATAGACTATTTTCAAAATCTAAAGATTCCAACATAAGTATTTTAGTATAGAGATGAGATGTATGAAATGATGCAATGTAAATGAACTAAAAGATAACCTATACATTCTAAGAATAATTATACACATGTAGAAATTCAACACACTTGGATGCACTCTATATGACATGATAGACCCATAACTCTTGCTCAGGCATGAAGGACAAATGTCATAATGATGAAAACCATCACTTGTTGTCACTATACATCACATACACACCCAAGAAATTATTTACAACTTTAAAGGAAATAGACTTGTACTAATTCTTAAAGGCAAGTTATCATTCTAATAGGGCTTCATCATGCATTGTGTGGTCTCTTTTTAGTAGCCAAAGGGTCATATATATAGCACAGGGGAAGTGAGAGGAGACCTTTGGCACCAAATAGAGAAATCAATTTGTTGGAACTCTCCATCTTTAGCTACAACCATCTTTACAAGGGAAACTCAATCTAACCATTTTATTGATCCATGTCATCTCCTATGGTTACACATTTTAGCTTGCTCTCTCAAAGATGATTCTCTAATGATTGCACTAACAGAAATATGATATTTTTGGGTTGAGCCATGGAATCAAAGTAGTTATCCACCTATTATAAATTTATCATTTTCATTCCATTGGCCTTGTCTTCCTCCTTTGATTCATCATTATAGAATGACATAGATCCTGGTTGATTAATGGTGATATGGGCCCTCGTATTACTTTTACGAATGAATGATACAAGCCTTTGGATCTACTTGTGAATCCTTTTGGTTGAACACCAACGATTAGCTCATTGTCTTGAAGTTGAATTCAACCATCATTCCACTTGGAAAAATCCTTCAAAGACATTTTCCTTTAATATTTTTGTTATTGGGCACCTTCCTATCATCCTCCCTTTGGACTGCTCAAACATGCCCTTCGGTTATCCTTCTATGGACTTTTCCCAAGTGTCCCTTCAGACTATTTTGTTCAGGCATTCACCTCAGGAATTTTCCCCAAAAGAATCCTCATTCATTTTCTCTAAAATAATCCACCTTTTACACCCCTTTGTAATTTTTCACCTTTTTTGAGAATACTCCTTCAGGATTTTTGTTTTGAATAAAAAGTCTAAAACAACTTTCCCATAGCTCCTTTTCTTTTCACTTTGGAACCCTATTTCTATGGAATTTATTTTAGTGTCCATTCAAACCTTTTTTGAAGGACACTTTTACAATAAGAGGGCACTTTGTAGGTGAAAATATCCTCTTTTAAATTGAAGTGCCCTTTGGAAGAATGGAATTACCCTTTTGGACTTGTGCAAGTGACCACTTTCTTGGAAGAGAGACCCTTTAGAACCTTTAAACTATATCATTCCTTGGAAGATGCCCTTCGAAAGAATGAATGTGGACCTTTATTTAAGGAAAAATCCCTTCAAGTTTTTTAGAATTGTCCCTTCAAACTTTTTCCAGAGCACTCTTTGAAGAAAAAAGACCCTTCGACAATTTATAATGTACCCTTTGGAAAGATTGTTTCAGACAAAAATTTTGAAACAATTCTTTCATAAAAGTTATAAGAGACATTTCCTTCAGGGAAGTGGAAAATATAAATTCTTTCACACTTTTTATCTGAAACAAAAAGACCAAAATAATTCCTTCAAAAAGGTTGCAAAGGAGAATTCTTACAAATTACAAACTTTTTGTCTAAAACAAAAAGTCCAAAACAATTCCTTCAAAATTTTTGTTTTAGATAAAAATTCCTAAAAAAGTCCTTTAAGACTTGGATAAAAAACCTAAAGAAAAGAATCTTGTCTACAAAAATAACAGCTTTGTAAAAAAACCAAAAAATGCTTTCGAAGGGAATAATACTTGACAATTTTTGCCAAGAGAAATAAACAAACAGAATGCTGCACTTATAAAGTACAAAAGAGTTAAAAATTGGGAGTGAAAAATGGCTAACAAAACCCTATGTATACAAAAATACTCCAAATACTATGCAACATTATAATTAAATACCTTGTAGCCCTAGCAATCAATAGCTCCTTTAATACATGAAAATGTATGGTTGGATATGTAGGTTTCAACTTCCCAACCCTAGCATCACCCTTATACATTATAATTGAAAATTTAATGCCTTTCTACTATCACAAAACTACTCAAACCCTTGTGAATTATTGGCAAAAATTATATAAAATATCACAGCAATATTTCATTCATAAACTAGGGCACCCAACATATTATTCACCTTCCCAATGAAGTCACCCTTGGACAAAAGAATATAGAAAAAAAGTAATATATAAATTTATGTCATCAATGGCCTCATTCATATCTCCCAAAATATTGGGATTTTTAATTCCCATGATATCTCAAAATGACCATAAAAATGGTAGATATCAAACAAAACAAGAAACACAATTTTCCAACCATGGGAAGTCCATCAAAAATTGTCTTGAAATTCTCAAAATCCTAGTTCACTACAATTTATCCTAAAAAATCCTAGGCGCTGCCCTATGAATAATTATTTCGTTGAAGATGATTCTCAATTCCTAATTAATGAATAAATAAAAATTCAAACTTTTTAATTGAGTATGCCCTAGTTAGTCTAAGGTTTTTTATCCTTGTTTCAACATCTATTGAAGGGTTTTCAGTCCTACCAATAGATCATCCAACCATTAATTCTCAAGATCCAAATAAATTATCAAAATATAACATGCCCTTCAAATTAGCCCCTCATTTTCTTTAACAATCATTCCCCAAAAGGAGCATCTAAATTGGAAGGGACCATTTTAAAAAAAAAATATTAAACGGAGCAATCCTTATAACTCCCACTTAAGTGCTTGGGCACCGATGACCCTTAAAAGAATATAACTTACGTTAACTTTAGAACATAGAGTACATTTTCAAAATTGTTCTAAAGAGGTCCCCTAACATTTTCTTTTATTTCTTTTACCTTAGCCCATGGGAACAATTTAAAGGCTAAGGGTCTTCATGTGTGGTTCGATTAAAAAGGGGGACATGACAGTCCTCCCTGCCTAACATTTCTTGTCCTAAAACTATTACAATGTCCAAAGTGGTGTCCCAACATACATTATTATGCAATGTCTACCTATAAATTTTTTCAAGGAAGGAAAAGCTCAATCTAAAACTTTTTCTTTCTATACCTATGATTTATGGGATGCCCCCAAGTGTTGTAAGTTCCATAAAAATCTTATATGGACCTTTCATGCCCCCATATGCAACTTCCCTTCACGTACTTGTTATTTCTAAGAAGCCACAAGATCTTAGCACCTTCTAAAATAGCTTTCCAATTATACCTTCTTTCAAACAACTTGTTGCCCCAAATGTATGTTTATCAAAATAACTATTAATATGACTCATCTCATGCCCCAAATCATGATAATTTTTAGGCCTTTTTATGGGCTATAACCAGTCAAAACAATTAGACTTTTTGTGCTCATGATACCACTATGTTTTCATCATCAACTCAGAGTTTTCTACGTGAAAAAACCAAAGTTGATTTGCATCATTTACCTTCTCCATGTGGGTTGTACTATGCTCCAATTTACCACTTTTTGGTCCCCAATAGGTTGTTGGAATTGTTCTTCTAACTCAAAATTTTTTGAGTCAATAAAATTAGGCTTAGCATTAATATGTGTAGGGATATAATATGTTAAAATTTTCATGATTTTCTAAGTGTTCTATTTGTTGAGTTTTCCCACCTCTTGTCATGTCCCCTTTTAGGTGACATCAGTTCACCCTTATAGACCTTCGTAGGCTAATTGGAAGAGGGTCATTGGAGCTTGGCTTGACTTTGATGATTTCCATTTGATTTTCATTCAGGGTATTTCAAACACATTTGGCCTGAGCTCCTACAGGGATAACTTTACGGAATCAATTCACTAGCTTCGATTTCGTGATCCGACATGTATTGAGGGAGATATTAATATTTGATTGATTTAATCAATATTAATTATTTAGCCTATTTTTAATTAGAAACCCTAATTCAAGTTAAGAAACTAATTAGGGCAAGCATATCTTTTGAGGGTATAAGGGTTTCCCCATTGTTGAACATTGAATTATTTGATTTTGAGAAATTCTTCTGTGAAGACTTAGGGTTCCCATTTGCAGGAGAACGTTCCCTCTTCAGTGTGGAATTAAGAGGCAATATCAGCTGAATTGCCAAAGTGAGAGATAGCTTCAAGAAGTTATCACAGAGTTTCAGGTTTGAGAGATAACTTCATTATCACAGATATTCCAGGTATTTATTGCTTTATGTTTTGATTCAATAAATTTTGTAATATCCCCTTCTAAAAGGAAATATAGCAACACAAAAAAACTGAACCAAGATATAATCGTTGTTGAATAAATTCATCACAATAGTATAGTCTCTTAATAACAAATTACAGATTGTATCTCCCTAAATTATTACAATTGCAGTCCTCTAATATGCATTTATTACAGTATAGAAAACCCTAGCTTTGCAAATATTGAGTTCTAGAAAGTCTCGGCCTTTCTGTGTCGACAACAGTGCCGTCGTCGGTCGATATCCACGTCGGTCTCTGCCGGTCGGAACGTCGGTCTTCAGTCGACCGATGGTCACTGAAACCCTCTGTCTACCGAGGTCAATCTGTACAACCCGTACGGATTCACAGCCGCAAATTAAGCACAACTTCCCTGTTTTCCCCCTGATCTGAAGATATATGTCTCAGCACAGTAGGCTGTAAGAATCAAAACATAAAGCAAAAATACCTGGAATATCTGTGAAACTTCTGTGTGAAGTTATCTCTCAAACCTGAAACTCTGTGATAACTTCTGGATGAAGCTATCTCTCACTTTGGCAATAGATCAGCTGATATTCCACAAATTGCACACACTGAAGAGGGAATTTCTCCAATGCAAATGGAATCCTTGAACCCTAGGCTCCTTCACAGAAGAATAAAAAATCAATATAATAGCATAATCAACAATGGCCTCCATGAGAAACCCTTATACCCTCAAAAGATGCCCCTAATTAGGGTTTCTTATTGAATTAGGGTTTCTAATTAAAAATAGGCTTAATTAATATTTGATTAAATCAATCAAATATTAATATCTTCAATACATGTCGGATCCACGAACCGATCGAAGCTAGTGAATCATGATTCTACCACAATAAAGGCGCTCCGCCGCATATCAAATATCCCTAAAAAGTAGGAGCTCAGGCCAAATGTGTCTGAAATACCCTGAATGAAAATCAAATGTAGAAATCTTGTGAATCAAAGTCAAGCCAAGCTCCATTATGACCCTCTATCCATCCTATTAGCCTTCTCAAATAGGCTAACCGTGAACTCAGAACATTCACCTAAAAGGGGAATGACAATCCGCCCCTCCTGAAATTGCTTGCCCTCAAGCAATCACTGAATGACAAATCAACCAATCCACCTGGATCCCAAATATAATTTTGACCTCCACCACTGTCATTAACACGACCCCCATGCCATGTCCATCCCAAGTCTCATGTAATGGTGTCCACCATCTCTAGTAAAGATAAGCACTCCAACATCCAAAATGAAAATCAACATCCTTACCTGAATAATATATGAAACTGGATAGTGAAGACTTGAAATAGTCATATCATATCAACCTGGGATCCGGCATCCTCATGTGACAACTCCTGCTGAAGTCACCTCAAGATCAAGCTCATCCTCATACCTCTCCTGTGTTGGTGCCAATGTGCACTCGTCATGGCTCTCTATCATGTCTGTGGTATAGGTACCTCCATCCGATGAAAAAACATATATCTGGCTGCTGCCATTGCCTTAAAATATGTGTCGTCCCAAACATTAAAGAGAACCTCCATTCCTTTAGACGAAGAGTAACTCAAATGAATGAAGCCACTTCATACCCACTAAGTCTATATCCCCCATGTTTACCACATAATAATCAGCGTTGAACTCATAGTTGTTCAAGCGCAATGGGAGGTCTCTAATCATACGACACTTAAGAGTGTGACCATCGGCTACCTTAACTCTGATGCCCTCAAAACCTTCTGAGTGAGTCCACGCTTCTCCATAAATCTAGCATCTATGAAATTGTGAGTGGCCCCTGTTCAAGAAGGGTGATAACCTTCTACCCTGCCAAAACATGGAGTCTGAATGTCATCTGACTGTATGCTATATGCGGGCCTCCTGTAGGTGAAGCTCTAACTCTGCTCTACATTAGGCCCTGAAGCCTCTGCCTCTGCCCCCTCAGCACTGTTATGCTGGTCCCAGAATCTGAATAATATATCCACATCATACGGTTCGCCTTGCCCTTAGGCCTCAAAGGACAATTGATTCTTGGTCTTTGCAGTAGAAGCAAAGCTTCTTCCTGTGTAAATTTAAGCGCCTCACGATCCAAAGGTGGTGATTGGCCTTTGAATCAATCCGGATTTAAAAAATCCGGCCTCTCCGTATCCCCGGCTTAGGTCTCTAGAAGAAGAAGTTCTGGCGTTAGATTTATTGGATGTGCCATCTCCATATCACGTGCCTTCTTCATAGATGTAATGAAGGAGGATCATGATCAACCCCTCAATGGCTCTGTCAATGAAGAGAACTACCAATCTACGCTCTGAAATATTGGGTACCATTGTCCTAAAACTATTACTAATCTCTGTCACCAATGAGTCCAAGCTACCTGTTTGTCCCAGATCTCAGAAGTAAACCTCGGGATCTCTCCTGTCAAACCGCTTATCCACAAAGTCACTCTGTCACTTGATTATGCTGAAGTGTTACCATATGGTACCACCAATCATTTACTCCATCTAAGTGCAAAGTGGCATATTTGATGGCATCTATCTCTGACTCAATGTCAAGCTTATGAACCCAAGCTTGAGCTTTCTTACCGCTGCCATCAAAAGTAGTCAAAGAAAGCTTACCAGTACCTTCTGTATGAATTTCTAGGTGGTCTAGCCAATCTATAGTGCTCTCTCCTCAAATTGACAAAACGATGGTTGTTCTCTCCTGGATATGAGGAGGTAATAAGTCCCACTCATCATTTGCAGCCATGTAAACATCTGCAAATGGAGAATTCCCTGCCTCCTCATCTGCTGGTACCTCTGGTTCTTCTTGAATAAATGAAGGGCGTGTAGGTCTTATAGTCTGTTGATTAACCGTAGCACTCCTATCATCTCTTTGGTCCCTGTTTTGTCCATAGGTGCATTCATTCCTCTATCACGGTCATAAGTCCCTGTAGTGTCTGAGTCATCTGCTGTTGGCTTAATCATAGCACGCTAGAACTCTCTGGTGGCCTGATCAACATCACACCTGTGGCCCCTGGGTGGGCTGCCCTCACGTCTGTTACTCATGAGTTCGGTCTCTGATCTAACAACTGGATACCTTCAAAATAACCTGTGTGGTCCCAACTTTGTATAAGATCTATAGACTCAGGCTGGCAGGATTTAGCTCTGATACCACTGTAATATCCCCTTCCAATAGAGATATATGAAAGACACAAAACTATGATACCAAAGACCAAAGCTGGTGAGACATTTTTCCCTTTTGTCCAGACATACCATAAATCTTCTGCCAAAAGTTTAGAGATTTTATCCTCCTCCTCAAACAAGATTGTGAACTGATAGAGTGCATGGATGCTAATACATCACTGGAATGAAACTCATCTAAAATATTCCAAAATATTTTAAACATATTGCCCAAATAAAATCTACTAACATCATAATGAAATCTATACCTTGCAAAAGTTTCAAGTAATCCTCTTTGAGAAATTCTCTAATTATCCAACTTTTCGAAGCTCTTTACCATGGCATGAAGTAGGTCAAAAAAATTAAAGCCAGCGATTATTGATTTCACTAATACAAGAGAGAGTTTTTACCTCCTCATCATGATGTCTCAATAACCGGGGCTTCACCAAAGAATCAAACGCTGGAGATAACACTGTTTGCACCTCATAAGTATTTGACTGCTCAACCTTGCTTAAATAAATTTCTTCCTCCAGAGTTTGTAGAATCTCTGCTTGCTGTAATGGATGAACTGCTTCTTTGCATTGTGCACTCTCTCTAGACACCTGTTGCTGATACCCAAACTACCCAACAGGATGGCAAGACATTAGCTCTGATGTGCCCAACAGGATGGCAGGAATTTAGCTCTGATACCACTATAATATCCCCTTCTAAACAGGAAATATAGCAACACAAAAAAACTACCAAGATATAATCGTTGTTGAATAAATTCCATGTGTCTCTTAATAACAAATTACAGATTGTATCACTTGTCCTAAATTATTACAATCAGTAATATGCATATAAATATGAAATACAGTATAGAAAACTGGCTTTGCAAATCTGGAAGCGCAAATTGAGTTCTGGAAAGTCTCGGCCTTTCTGTGTCGACACACAGTCGCCGTCGTCGGTCGATATCTCACCGACGTCGGTCTCTGCCGGTCGGATTTTTGCCGACATTGGTCTTCAGTCGACCGATGTCGGTCACTGAAACCCTCTGTCTACCGAGGTCAGTTCCTGCACTGATCTGTACGAACCCGTACGGATTCTGTAGGCCGCAAATTAAGCACAACTTCCCTATTTTCAACCCCTATCTGAAGATATATGTCTCTAGCACAGTAGATCTCTAGCTGTATAATTTATGTCAAAACATAAAGCAATAAATACCTGGAATATCATGAAGTTATCTAAACCTTAAACTCTGTGATAACTTCTGGATGAAGCTTCTCTCACTTTGGTTAGAGCTGATATTCCACACCTCTTAATTGCATCCTCATGCAAATGGAATCCTTGATAGGCTCAGTCTTCACAGAAGAATTTCTCAAAATCAATATCAATATTCAATAGCATAATCAACAATGGCCTCCATGATTATATTCCTTGCCCTAATTAGGGTTTCTTAACTTGAATTAGGGTTTCTAATTAAAAATAGGCTAAATAATTAATATTTGATTAAATCAATCAAATATTAATATCTCCCTCAATACATGTCGGATCCACGAACCGATCGAAGCTTCTGATTCCACATAACCATACCACAATAAAGGCGCTCCGGCATATCAAATATCCCTAAAAAGTAGGAGCTCAGGCCAAATGTGTCTGAAATTAATGAAAATCAAATGTAGAAATCTTGTGAATCAAAGTCAAGTCCATTTGACCCTCTATCCATCCTATTAGCCTACGACTCATAATAGGCTAACCGGTCAGAACATGTCATAAAAGGGGACATGACACCTCTTTATCCTCATTTATGTTCATCCTTTTTACAATTCCTCAATATTTCCAAACATGAAGTTGGGTGGGTTCTACCACCCCCACTTGGATACCCATTTATGGAAATTAGAGTATCCATAGTATTTCTCTTGGAAATTATAGGTGATATTCCTAACGATCCTACACATGGAACAAACACATTAGTAAAAATAATGGTATTTAATAACACTCTTTTGATTCCCTTATTGATCTATGGGATCATGAAGTGCATCCCTCTTTGGGGCCTTGATTCTTCCTTGTAACTCCCTTTCATCCAAATTCTAAAGATGTGTTCCTGTTATTATTGTCATGGTTGTAGAAACTTATTTTCCCTTTTACTCTTTCCCTTAAAGTGGATATAAATAAACTTATATCTCATTGAACCACCTTCTTAGTGTTGGGGTGTGAGAGGCACACCTTCCTAGGAAAATACCCACCATGTGAGCAATAAATCATAATGGAAACAAACTAATAGTGTAAAAGATAACAATCAATACAATCTTGGAACCATGATAGCCCTTTATTATCCCCTTTTTTATGTTGACCCCACATGACATACTAGTAATATCACCCTTTTAGAGCTCACCTTGATCCCATATCCATAATGGATACTTATCATGATCATTCCTTGATTTTACTTTGAATAATTTTCTTCTCCATTAAGTGGCCTTCACCTCAACCTTAGTGATAACACAAGTTTTGCAACCAAGGTAATGAAATAACCAAGTAGGAGGATAAATCAATGAACACTTACCAAGATGACAAATTCATTGCTATCTGATTTTCCTTCTATTAGGAACCTAATATCTCACATGCAAAAATAATTGAAAATATTGGATACACACACACAATCACACACACACACACACACACACACATATACATACATACATACATATACACACACACACACACACACACACACACACACACACACACATATATGTATATCTATATGTGTGTGTGTGGTGTATACACACACACACACACACACACATATACATACATACATACATACATACATACATACATACATACATACATATATATATATATATATATATATATATATATATATATATATATATAGACACACACACACACACACATATACATATCCATATGCATAAATATGTATATGTTGTTTGTGTGTGTGTGTGTGTGTATATATATATATATATATATATATATATATATATATATATGTATGTATATATATATATATATACATATATATATATATATATATATATATGTATATATATATATATATGTGTGTGTGTGTGTGTGTGTGTGTATATTCCTTTTATGTAAATAATCACTTCAAATCGATGGCCACTTAGAGGGGGATACCTTTTTTGAGCAATCTCAATTATAATTCTTCTTCTTTGATATATTAAAATAGATTATTCCCCTCTATTTATACTATTCTAATATATCTCCTTCCATTCTATGCATGTGATATTATATCTCTATAACATTCTATTAACTATTCTACTATTTATACCACTATTCTACCCCTCCTTAGGTATATTACATTCCATCTACCTTGAAAATGTTTCATTCTTGAAACATGCAAAAAATTACACAAAAAGTATGTGGAGGACTAGATGGAATCATAAACATGTGTCCTTTATTACTTCCACTTCATCTTCTTGTGTTTGTATATGATCAAGTACAATATTAAATAAAGTAATATAACATGAGGGAGAAGTGCCGAAAGAGATATTGATGGAATAACCAAACATGACAGTCATGAAATTAGATTTGGAAATTAAAAATTGAAACTTGATTATCGTCACCTCAAATCTAGAACAAAGATGCTCAAAATAATATGTTTTGTGAGCCAATGGAGGATACATGCCATCCCCTTTAGCATTGCTCTTTATAAATAATTTTTGTAGATTCACTAACCACAACAAAGAATGCAATTTTTTAAAAAGTATTAGTGGCCAACAAGGGACTCATAGGTGGCATGATTAGGTGCTTGGTTGGGTGCATCCAAATGTGTATTAGTCATGGATAAATAAAGGAAATAAACATACCAAGTGTTGTAAAAATTCTTCAAATCTATCCATTTAATTATGTTCATCTCATATGCTTCAACTATAGGAAATAAATCCCCATACCATTCGTTATAGTTATTTTCTCAATCTAACCATGCATTAATGTCCTTATCATACATTGTCAGTATATATGAGTGAAGCTGAAATCTATCTAAATTATCATTCATATTAATGATAAATTTATCCATATCATTGTTTAATTGATGCATTATTCTTAATAAAATGAAAATTTCTATTTTTTAACAATAGTAGTTACTAGAGCTGTAATAAAATTTTCAATACATAATGAAATTTATAAATTCAAAATTTTATATAAAGGTGGTAATAAGACTCAAAAATCCCATTAAGTGTTTGACATAATGCATTTCCATGTGAAATCAGTTTGAATAAGAATAGTCAATATTTTGAGGATAAAAATTGGAAATATGCACTTGAAAATGATGATTTTTACCTTCAGATTCTATTTATAATAGTAAATAAAGATGTGGATATGACTTTTCAAAACCTCCAAAATGAAATGAAGCTAAAAAATGTTCCCCTCCAGATTGTGTCTGCAAAAAAGATCATAGAAATGGCCATACAAAGTGCTCTAATACCAGATTTTGAGAACCTAATATTTCACATATTAAACTTAATTAAAAACATTGAATATATATTATATTATATTCCATTTATGAAATAAATCACTCTCAATCATTGAAAAATTTGAGGGGTATACCTCCTTTGAGTAAGATTAATTACAATTCTTCTTATCTGATGTATTACAATAACTTATGCCCCTCAATTTATACTATTCTAATCTATCCTCTTCTTTTATTCTATGCATATGGGATTATTTCTTTGTAACATTCTATTCACTATTCTACTATTTATACTACTATTATACCCCTCCCTAGGTATATTACACCTTCTTCCAAATGCAAAATGAAACCTTCTTTCTTTCTACTTAGGATTGCTCCATAAAAGGTCCCATTTGCCTTCTTCAATCTTTTTAATACTTGTGTTTCCTTTCCAAGTGTTAATTATTTCTTCCAAGATTCCTCTTGAAATCTAAATTTATGTAAATAAGGTGAACTAAGATTAGGAATATTAAAAAAAATATTATTTTATAACATACCTTTCTATTATGGTTTCCTTATCCATATCCAAGGTTTTTGTTTATCTTCTGGTGGCTCATGAAGTTGTTGAATAACTTTTCCTTGATTTAGATTTGAAAGATCTGATTTTATGCTACTTCCACCTTAGTGCCTACTATTTCAACCTCATTATCTGATTCATTATTTTTTGAAAACCTTCACTAGGATGCCCTTGAATTTTTGGTTCTTTTGGCTCACAAAATTCAATCATTGACTACCCTTTACTTAAATGAAACAACTCTTCTTACTGCTCTAAAATTTCATCTTTGTGAGGCTCAAAAAAATCCACACTTGGTTACCCAAAGATTATTGATTTTTAGTTATCAGCATCTTCTGCTTTCATCCCTTCTTGTTTTTCATTTGCTTCTTTGAAACCCTCACTCAGATTCCCTTGAATTTTTGGTTCTTCTGGCTCAAAAAACTTAGTCATTAATTGTCCCAAAGACTCCCCTTTTGAGGTTCATCACTTGTATCAATAGGCTACCATTAAAGTTAAATTTTTTGACTCCCCATATGTGCCTTGTCAAAACATCTAATGAGCCTTTCTCTGAGTTCCTCATATGCACTAATGAAATAATACCTTTGTATCTTAATTCCTAAATGCTACTAATTATTAACGACTCCTTCCAAATTCTTTATTACAAAGGTTAAGGCCTCTTATTCTCCCCTAGGTCACAAATCAAGGTATGTGTTTACCTGGTCTACCCACGCCCTCACTGGTGTGTTTGGATCCCCATAAAAAGTAGGAAGATCAATCTTACCCAAATTATTTAACATATCTTCTAGGTTGTTCCTTCATATCCTAGATCACTCCTTACCTTTCTTCCATTTTACAAACTCATTTAAGATCATTAACTTCTTTATTATTTGAAGGAACTCATTAATTAATTAATTCATAAGCTCCAGTTCTTAATACCAGCTCTTAAACCTAGCTTTATCCATGTCATTATTTTACATGAAACTTATTTTACCCCATAGCTTGCCAATAATTTGGCTCTGATACCACTATATTATTCACAAATGAAAAAAATCAACAAAATAGGGGTCTTAAACAAACCCTTACGTATAAATAAAATTTTTGATTTCAAAAAAGAAAACTTCAGTTGTATAAAAATACTTAAAATCCTATGCAATGCTGTAATAAATACATTAGAACCCTAACAATCAATATTTCCTTCAATCCTTGAAAATTTATGGCTACAAATGAGGTTTTCAACCTACCAATTATAGCAACACCATTAGACATTATACATGGAAACTCAATGCCTTTCTCCTTGCAAAAACCTACTCAAATCCTTATGAATTATTGGAAAAAATTATATAAAATATCATAGCAACAATTCATTTATAAATTAGGGCACCCAACATATTATTCACCTTCCCAATGAAGTCCCCCTTGTATAAAAACATTATAGTAAAAATAATATGTAAATTTATACCATCAATGGCCTCAAAAGGGATGCCAAATACTATGAAAATTTTCATAAAAATATCTGAATATTATTTATAAATATATTTTCCACAACTGGCATAATTTATCCACTCCAGGATTTATTATTAGCCAAAAATAGTTGAAACTTCATAAATTCATATCTCCTAAAATATTAGGTGTTTCAATGTCCATGATAGCTCAAAATGACCATAAATATAATAGATATCAAATAAAACAATAAATAAAATTTTTTGACCATGGGAAGTCCACCAAAATCTATCTTGAAATTCTCAAACCCTAGTTATCTACAATTTCTCCTCAAAAATCCTTGGTGTCACCCTAGGAATAATTATTGCCTTGAACATGGTGCTCAATTAATCCACAAACTAATGAATAAAAATGCAAACCCCTTAATGGAGGATACCCTAGTTATTCCAAGTGTTTTTTTCCTTATTCCAACACGTAATGAAGGTTTTTGTCCTTACAATAGATCAGTCAAGTGTTACATGATCAAGCTCTAAATAAATTATCAAAATATAACATGCCCTTCAAATTATCCCCTTACTTGATTTTATAATCATTCCCTAAAAGGGATATGCAACTTGGAGGGAAGCCTTTTTTCTTTTAAATATTAAAAGGATAAATCCTTGTAACTCCCACTTAAGTGCTTGGGCATGCATGACCTTCAAAATAATACAACTTAAGTGAACATTAGAACATAAATTACCTTTTTGCTAAATATTCTTAAAAATGTCCCAAACATTCCCTTTTATTTATTTTATTTCTTTTCCCTTAGCCTGTGGGAGCAATTTAAAGAATAAATTTATTCATGTGTGGTTAGAACAGAAAGATGGATATGACAATGATAAACTAATATAATGTGTATACATGACATTAGAATGTAAGATAATTTGAGCATAAGTTGGTAATGTATAATATATTTTTGATCTAGCATTCATAATTCTATTACAATAGATATAACAATGTAAACATATTTATGAAATAAATAATCTGAGTAACTAACTAGGAGATGGGGCATGGTGTCCATCAAGGCACCCAAAGAGTAAGGGGAAATGCATGTGGTCCTCATGGAATCAAAAATTGAGTGTAAGTGTAAAAACCAAGAGACAAGTGTTATGGCTATGATGCATACATGAAAGTATACATATAAATGATTGAGGCATGAAAAGTAGGCCAATCGATCACAATACAAGGGACATGGACACATGTTACTAAATCTAATAAAATAAATACATACAAGGACATGTTAAAATGTCCACATATGTAAATGGTAAGTAGGTCGGCTTAGATCCACATGAAAGGACATGCCAAATGCTCACATACACTATCAAAAAGGCACACATAAGGACATGGGTACATGTCCAAAGCATAAATATAATGAAAGGAACTAACATAGAACTATAAAACAATGGCATATTCAAATTCCCTTGAAAATATGTAGAATAAAAGAGACACAATTAAATCTAACCTTGAAAGCTATAAACGAAGGTATGCATGAACATATGGTATAAATATGTTTAGGAACAAATATGTACATAACTAAGTCTATAGTAGTAGTAGTCAAAAATAAATCTTAGTCTGTGATGATCAATATCAAGATATAAACAATGTTAAATATTTGATATCGAGTATAGAAACATATAACCTATCAAACCAAAATCTATGTATGTAATCCACCTGATGAGCACATGTATCAATGTTAAATGTACATATGTTCCCCCAATGGGTATAAAGTACAAAATATTGAACTCCCTAGAGAACTTGAGTGTTGTCAGAAACTGTGAATACTCAAAAATAAAAAGTGAAGCATGTATGTATGATAAAATTGACTATACTAAGATAGTTAGCATATGTATTCCTTAGCACATATAAAGAATGTAAACAATGTAAAAATTATACATTTGATCAATAGTTGTATGTTTTTATGTTTTTTGACTATATAATCTATGTATAACAAATCATGAAAATGATACTATATATAGGGATCAAGGTCATATAAGTTATGTACAAGTAAAGAGGAAGATACTGCCCGATGAGTCTCATATGAGAATCACAATCAATGTGGCCTATATAAAATAGAGGAAGAATGAGCTTGAATTTTATAATATGAGGTATGTAGGATATGAGAATCAAATGCATGGAGTGATCTATGGCTAAAATTACATGTGGAGCACGGATATGAATCTATGAAGATGACTAAACTAGACTGTGATGTGTAGTGCATTTGATAACCCATTTGGTAGAAGAAGTTGTAACTAGTTTGGAATCTATTTGTTGTAACACTAATATATGTGGTGGTGGAGAGGGAGACCTATAGAATCTATAACATGTTTATGATTCAGGGGTCTCTCTAATAAAGGTCTCTATGGGAGAGTATGCATAAATGGTATTGATGTAGGAGTAGACCTCACATGCACTAATGGCTCAATTGACATCTAAGATGCGCTAACATAATTTGTTCCTAAAATTATAACTGATGATTGATGGATAAGTGGTTATGGAGTAGCTAAAGGATACTCATATGGAATGCTCTCAATTTTAACCACCTAATTAACATGTATATACTTGAGGCATCTATGTATAGTAGATAGAATATCTCAAAGTCGATGTATATAAGGCCTACCTAAAAACATATCAAATGTGCCTACTCTAGGTACTACTATGAATCTAGTGGCTGCATATACGGGACCAACCTGTAATGGTAGTTTTATCTCCCTGATGGATCTCTAGACATGTTCACTAAATCCATGAATAAATATATCCATATGAGAAATATCTTTCTATAAATAACCTAATTGATGTAGAAGTGTGATATTACACATTTTAACACTTGACCCAATATCAACCATGACACATTGAATAGGATGATGATCAATGTAGGATCAAATAAAGAGTACACAAAAGTCTATGGCATCATCAAATATCTCCTACTCTAAAAAAGTGATAATAGGTCTAGTTGGCATTGTAGTATAATACAACCCAATGATATTATGTAGAATATGTGGATGCAATGTATGATTATGTTAATATATTCATGTTGGTTATACCTGATATATATAATGAACACCTGAATTGCCTAATATCTCATTAATTGTTTGTTTTGTAAATGGATCTAAAAATATTTTCAATGTTTTTGCTTCCATTTGTTTTGGTGTAGGTGACTTTGTAGGAGTGCCAAAACTAATTATATTATCTTCTATCAAGTCTTGTATCTTATGTAACAAGTTAATGCATATGTTTTTAGTATGGCTTATTGCATTGTGATAATCACAAAGTATATTGGCATTAAAATTTCTTGGAAGAGGGCTAGTTGTATCAACCTTTTTGATGGGAGGTAGAGATATGACATTATATTCCAAGAGACATTATAGAACATGTGTTGGTAACTAAGGAATTTTTTTAAAAGGTCTCTTTGGAGGAGGTGATAAAACCAAGCAAGGGGGTGGATTTGAAGCTACTTTAACTATTATATTTGAATCATTCTTCTTCTCATTTTGTTTCACATTATATGGAGTCTTCCTAAAACTCTTAGTAGTTAAATCTAATCTAGTTGTGTACTTTAGTTTCCCCATGGAGAGAATCTTGACTTCATATTCTTTCGCTATATGGAAAATATCTATGAATGAGGAAAAGTTATTAAATATGATAGCTTTGTGCAATATTGGTAACAAACTCTACATGAATATGTCTTACAGTTCTCTAACATGGGGCTAGTCATCCTAGCTAATATACTTTTATTTCATAACACATTCAATTATTGCCTCATTAAAAGTTTGTTCGAGTTGTGCCACTCAATTTTATGAAACATTATCATTGATTTTGATTGTAAATCATGACAAAAATATATCTACCAATGGATTGAATGATATGATGGATTGATTAAGAAAATCATAATACCATTATAATGCATAGTCCTTTAAACTATGAGGGAACAACATAGTGAGGAGACAATAATTATAATACCATTGTAATCATGTATGAAAATCTCATATATGATGTTATGGGTCACCCTTGCCATCATACAAAGTAGGATTTGGTGCCACAAATTTGGAGGGAAAAGTATTTTCCATCATATGCTATGCTAAAGGTGTATGTAAAATAACATGAGAATCCAAAGCATGAGATGGTCTAATGGTACCCTCTTAAAGATGTAACACCTTGGTCTAAAGATCTTGGATCTTATGCGTAAGTGATTATACATTTGGAGGATAGTAATGAATACTATCCATATGAGGTGTTGGCATTACTGAATATTAAAAATTTAAAATAGGTTGATTTAAAATCTAAGTTTCCCTCATAGTAGGTCTAACCATACTGGCATCTAGGGTAGTATAAGATTGACCATTATTGGATTTGTTCTTTATTTCCATTATGGCTTGTTTAATATGTTCATGATCATGGGGATGTTCCTAAAGTCTATCCTTGAAACTTGTAAAATATCATCCTTATTGACTAAAACATTTTCATTATCAATAGGGGAAGTGTGTCTCGATTCCCATCTTATGTATCATTTTGATCTTGATTGTATGACTCATGTTGAATCAAATGTATTATAATTGAATTACACATAATTAGTATGTGAAGTATCAATGAGGGGGATTATATATTTTCGTTTATTCATGTCATAAGCTTGAATATAAGGAATATGAGTATGATCAATAGGATTTTTTCTAAGCCTAACACTTATTGAAGGAAGAGATACAACTTTTTGATATAAAATATAATAAATGAAATGAAATAACGTTGCTAAAATAGAATATATAAAAATTTAATCCTAACACAATAAATGGAAATATGAAAAGTAAGGATACATACCCTAATATAATATAGGGATAAGGTTTGGGTAGTATTTTAAGTAAGTCAGATTCACCTGTCTAGCTGAGACAATAATCTTACAAGGTGTTTCTACACCTATCTAGCTGACCTACCACAACAACTAGACCTTTATCAAGTTTAACCTTGTAAGGAGGCTAAACCCCCATATATGTTGAGAAACAACAATACCTGTGAATAGAACATCCCCTGAACACCGATTTCCTACCAATCTGATGGAGATACAAAGTATATCATCTTTCATCAACTTTGTGCACTCAATGCATCCAAATCCACCTTTTGGATCGCTCTTCACTCCTTAGAAATAACTCTATCACCACATAAAATAATGACCAAATGGTCTTATATTTATTCTACACTCTACCATACTTAAAAACCCATCTATTGGGTGCACTTACTCTCCTTCACCTCTCTACCCTTCACTCTAAACCACACACACAAGCCTCTCTCAAATCTCTCAAGTCTTTTCCACATATCTATAAACCATCACATTTTTGTTTCACCTTTTATATATATCTCATGATTATTATCATGTTCATAATCTTCCTTGTTGGCCACAACACATGACTTCACATTTAAGTCATATACATGGGTCACCTTTAAGCATAACCCTCTTTCAAAGAGGCTTAAGCCACCTTTTAGGTCTTATGAAGACCCATTCACCTCTTTGACACTTATCTAAGAAAAATATAAACATAGGACCAATAAAAAATGCATTTGTCCACTCCACATGACCCCTTTAACATCCTCAAATGATCATACCGATCACAACACTCCTTTGTTAAAGCTAATTTTTCTTAAACAACATTTTGTACATAAGAACACCATGAAAAAACACACAGTCAACTTCTAAGGCTTTTTTCATACTTAATATGCATTAATCACACCTCCAAATACCACATAGATCATCACAAAGGAGTATACAACACTCTCCAATATATAATTCATCATGAAACATCCAAACAACATCAAAACAAGCTCAAACAACCATCTCAGGTCAGTTGTAGAACATAATCAAACACATAGTGACCTTAGAGCTTAATATATTTATTTGTGCATACATTCAAATATTCTAAATAGGTTATTTAGATGCATCATGGAGTCATATAAAAAAAATTTACTCCATCAATAAATTTACTTTGGATCAAAATTTATAGTCAAAATATAGAGCACTAAATTTTCCCTTTGCAAACTTCAAATATTAAAATCCCAAGGGCCATAGTTAAAATTTGAACATCTTATCCTCATCTCATGTCCTTGTGTCTCATATTAAACATTCACCATAGATATTACTTTACATATTTTGACCTTTACCTTTTATCACTCACCATTGGATCTTCATATTGACTATTTGGCATAATGTTCTCTGTCGATCTCCTCTATGTAGCTCGCTCTTTATCTATGTTAAACATTGGACACCTTGAAATCATCTCACTCAATATGAACAATTAATTTGTATATCTAGGAACATACAATCACAATTATATATTATAATTATCTATATCCTTATCTCTTCTCAATGTTAAACTTTGAACAATTGTCCTTATATTGTTGCTTCATGTCACCTTGGAACAAACACACTCTATTGATCCTTTTGTAAGGATCTCGATCCTTAAATTCATTAACCAACAAAAATTTTGACTAATTTGACTCATTACACACCATATATATTTAATGTATGATCACCCATGATCCATTATATCTCTATATGGTCTTGATATTTAACATCATGTAAAATAGACTAAATATGGGGACTGTTGATATCTACCAGGAAGGCCAACAGTGGACCTTAATAACTTTTGTTGTGCTAAGTTAAATGATTTAAAACTTAGACCATATGGTATCCTCACATAATAGATTCCACCCATTTATCAATATACTCTTATAATCCTGGTGCATGTAAGATATAATGCCATTAATCTACACACTCAGATTTTTCTACCATAGAGCTAATTATGTCAAAAACTACCTGGGAAGCCAAGTTTAAACATCGATATCTTTTGTCACACTTCATTGTTTGACATAAATTTTAACACATAAAAACTATGCATAAAATTGAACAAACCTGCATGACCATTTCCTTCTGACACCTCCATGTTTATGAATGATGACATCATCAACATGCTTACTTAGCTCTACTTGATCCCATTTGCAAATTTGGCAAAGTATGAGAGCTTAGTGAATTTTGTCTGAGAAGTAAACTTTGCATCCACATATATTGTATTACACTTCATCACATGAGTTTATACTTGGACCATAACAACTTGGGAATAATTTCATCACAACCATATGACCAACTCCCCTCAACTCATCCACATGTATTAATGACAACACCATCAATCTGCTCACTCAATTTTCTTTGCCACTAGACCAAAATGTCTAGATGAAAACAATGGACTACCAGATGAATACCACTCATGCACACAAGCATTCAAGTCATATGAAAATTATTATTTTACCTCTTTCACTTTCTCAAATCACCATACTCATCTTGGAACATCTCGAACCATGCCAAAACTGAAGATCAACCAAGCCTTCTTCAAGCATATTAGGGTAAGCACATTGAACATTTTTTCATTATCAGTTAGAATATTAAATAACCTCATCCACTCACTTGAGTTGGAATGTCTACCACCACAACATCTTGTAAAATTGGGAAGCTTGGTAAATCATGTAGGAAGAATTTCAGACCTCTAACCAATCCCACTATCTTGGTTGGAGTCCCATCAATTTGAAACACACCTTTACTATGGGGTTCATACTTCAATCCCAATTTATCATCCACCACCTTAGGCATGACAGTGGTACTACCTCCATTATCTATAATATAGTTATGAACCAACTTGTCTCCCATAATGAGTGTGATGTAGAAGTGTGGATGATTTTCAGATTTGGTGGAAGGATCTAACAAATGACTTGGATAATTGGTAAGGGCCACACTATTGTGCTTTGATGTTTGAGGGGATACATCAATGTTCGCTAGTTTTTCTTGTAACTGCTCCTTTTGACCAAGCATATGCAAGACTTCCCAAAGAGATATGCTTGTCTTGGCATTATTCAAAGCATAAAAAATGTTTAGAGGGGAAGTATTCTCCTTTTATTGCATTATTGAAGGTAGTGGGGAGGTCTAAACCTTCTATGTTGTAGGTTTGACAATCCTACTTACATTCTAATTTTGTTGAGGAGCATGAATTGTAGTAGGAACTACCTTAGGAGTCACACATTATGGCCTTAGAGAGGCATCACTTATAATTACATGTACTCCTAGAACATATCCTAGAGTTCTCTTCTTGGCTATTATGTTGGCTGAAATCAACGTGCTTTGATTCAACATGTAGTCATTATTTGCTAAAAAGTTCATCATACCTACACTTTCGTTACTACCTTCTCCATGGATATTCCTTTGACTGGGATTCACTTCTTCTGATTTCATGAAAGGAGTAGTTTCTTATTATGCCACAAAAGATTGGTTGTCTTCTCTACCATCATGCACAAACTGATCTTGAGGTTGTCCCCATTGGTCCAAATGATCCTCCCCATGGAATAGGTTAGCATGTACTGAAACAACAACCTTCATGGAAGGAGTATAATTAGGATTATAGGAATTTGGATACCTATTGAAACTTTGTTGACCTTTTCCTTTTACTTGGTAGTTGTATTGGGGTGGAGCTCTATAGCCTTGTTGAGGATAGTATTGAGGATTAGGTGGAGCACTTGCATTTTGCTTGAGTTGAGCTCATAATGACTAGATCTCTTCATCTTTGTCCACATCATTATCCACCTACTTGGGAAAGGATTTCAACCTGACATTGCTGTAAGGAACTTATGCTATGCTTAGACCTTCAATCGAACTATGAGATAACAAAGGCATGAAAAATCTTGGAGTTAGCTTTCCAGCCTATATTAATCTATTCTCAGCTTTAATAGCTATCTCATATGCATCTGGTAGAGTGAATCCTCCCATTGACTGTAACATCACTACCAAATTTGTACCAATACCCTTAAGATAAGTGGGGAATATAAAGCTAGGAGGAGGACTCATGACAGGTGCCAACCTATTCCAAGTCCTTTGAAATATTTCATTAAAATATCCCATGGCTTCCTTAGGGCCTCTCTTTATCATGTTCAGATGATGGATTAGTGAGGTATGGTCACTCTTATTCTCAAATCTAGTTACTGAAAAGTCCGCAAATTCATCCTAACTTGTAATGTAACCACCTTCTAAAGTCCTATACCAATCAAGTGCCTTGCCTTTTAGAGATATAGAAAGTAATCTATTGGCTATGTTGACTCGAGTAACATTATGAATGTTACAAAAATTTTAAATGTCCCTAATATTCCCAAATGGGGTAATAAGACCCTCTCTATTGAAACCAGGGAGACTCTTGGTAGCATTGGGAGGAATAGGGTCATATGTAGGAAGGTTAATTATATTTTGGGTGTTGAATTTCGAGAAAAATTGTTGTCTCTCCACTTCTCTTCTTTCCTCTTGATCTCTTGTTTCTCCAACTTCCTCAACTTCTTCTTCATCTCTAAAACCTCCTTGCCAAGGATTTCTAAGCCATGGGAATGGTTCAAGGCATTGTTCTTCAAGAAGAGATTCAGTTAGAGGGGCTTGATTAGAAGTCCTAGATGGCCTAGTGAGGACCATGAAGTATAATGTGGAAAACTTGATCTAAAACCAGAGATTCTCACCGTTTGGAGTTTTTAAATGCTAGATTAATGATATTTATACAACCCTAAGCTTGTCAAGACCAGCATTCACCTTGACATGTAAATAATTCATCCCACCAGGGATGCCAAAATTATTGTCTCCAAATATTACACCCTAGAAGAGGATGGTCAATCATTTTCTAGATTTTCAAAACATTGGGACATTTCTAGGCATGTGGGTATACCTATGTAGGAAATGAAACTCTAGATTTAAAGGGGATAGCTCCCTAAATTTACCTCTACAAAATAATCTCTGTCTAAACCAGCTTAATTGAAAGGAAAAGGGTTAGAAATTTCATAAGGGAAACCTATTTTAAGAATGGTGATTCACCAAGGTTATCTTCCATATCAATTCCATACCCTAATGAACGATACAACAAAATACATAGACTATTTTAAAAATATAAAGATTCTAACATAAGTATATCAGTATAGAGATGAGATGTATGAAATGATGTAAGGTAAATGAACTAAAAGATAACCTATACATTCTAAGAATAGATATACACATGTAGAAATTAAACACACTTGGATGCACTCTATATGACTTGCTATACCCACAAATCTTGCTCAGGCATGAAGGACAAATGTCATAAAGATGAAAACCATCACTTGTTGTCACTACACATCACATACACACTCAAGAAATTACTTTGAACTTCAAAGGAAATAGACTTGTAGTAATGCTTAACTGTAGGTTATCATTCTAATAGGGATTCATCATGTACTATGTGGTGTCTTTTTATGTAGCCAAAGGGTTGTATATATAACGAAGGGGATGTGAGAGGAGACCTTTGGCACCAAATAGAGGAATCAATTGGTTGGAAGTCTCCATCTTCAACTACAACCATCTTTACAAGGGACACTCATTCTAACCATTTGATTAATCCATGTCATCTCCTATGGTTACACGGTTTAGCTTGCTCTCTCAAAGATGCTTCTCTAATGATTGCACTAACAAAAATAGGATATTCTTAGGTTGAGCCATGACATCAAAGTAGTTATCCACCTATTACAAATTTATCATTTTCATTCCATTAACCTTGTCTTCCTCCTTTGATTCATCATTACAGAATGACATAGACCCTGGTTGATTAATGGTGATATGGGCCCTCGCACTACTTTTATGAATGAAGGATACAAGCCTTTGGATCTACTTGTGAATCCTATTGGTTGAACACCAATGGTTAGATCACTATCTTGAAGTTGAAGTTCATTCAACCATCATTCCACTTGGACAACTCCTTCAAAGGCATTTTCCTTTAATATTTTTTTTATTGGGCACCTTCCTATCATCCTCCCTTTGGACTACTCAAACATGCCCTTCGGCACTCCTTCTACAAACTTTTCCCAAGTGGCTGTTCAAACTATTTTGTTTTGGCATTCACCTCAGGTATTTTCCCCAAAAGAATTCTCATTCATTTTCTCCAAAATAATTCACCTTTTAGGCCCATTTGGGATTTTTAGTTTGAAAAAAGGTCTGAAACAACTTTCCCATGGCTCCTTTTCTTTTCACTTTGGAGCCCTATTTCTATGGAATTTATTTTAGTGTCCCTTCAGACCTTTTTTGAAGGAAACTTTTACAATAAGAGGGCACTTTGTAGGTGAAAATATCCTCTTGTAACTTGAAGAGCCCATTGGAAGAATGGAATTACCCTTTTGGACTTGTACAAGTGACTAATTTCTTGGAAGAGAGACCCTTCAAAACCTTTAAATTGTACCGTTCCTTGGAAGATGCCCTTTGAATGAATGAAAGTGGACCTTTCTTTAAGGAAAAATCCCTTCATGTTTTTTAGAACTGTCCCTTCAAACTTTTTCCAAAGCACACTTTGAAGAAAAAAACCCTTGGGCAATTTATAATGTACCCTTTGGAAAGATTATTTCGGACAAAAAGTTTGAAATAATTCTTCCATAAAAATTTTAAGAGACATGTCCTTCAGAGAAGTGGCAAATATAAATTCTTTCACACTTTTTTTCTGAAATGAAAAGTCCAAAATAATTCCTTCAGAAAGGTTGCGAAGGAGAATTCTTTCAGAAAAGTTCCAAAGGAGAATTCTTACAAACTTTTTATCTGAAACAAAAATTCCAAAAAAGTTTCTTTGAACTTTTTGTTTTAGATAAAAATGCCAAAAAAATCCTTTAAGACTTGGACAAAAAACTTGAAGAATAGAAACTTGTCTATAGAAATAACAACTTTGTAAAAAGACCAAAAAATGCTTTCGAAGGGAATAATACTTGACAATTTTTGCCAACAGAAATAAACAAATAGTATGTTGCATTTATAAAATATAAAAGAGTTAAAAATTGGGAGTGAAAAATGGCTAACAAAACCCTATATATACAAAAATACTCCAAATACTATGCAACATTGTAATAAAATACCTTGTAGAACTAGCAATCAATAGCTCCTTTAATCCTTGAAAATGTATGGTTGGAAATGTAGGTTTCAACTTCCCAACACTAGCATCACCGTTATACATTATACTTGAAAATTTAATGCCTTTCTCCTATCAAAAACCTATTCAAACCCTTGTGAATTATTGGCAAAAATTATATAAAATATCACAACAATATTTCATTCATAAACTAGGGCAACCAACATATTATTCACCTTCCCAATGAAGTCACCCTTGGACAAAAAAATATAGCAAAAATAATATATAAATTTATGCCATCAATGGCCTCAAAAGTGCTACCAAATACTATGAAAATTATCAAAAATATATATCAATATTATTTAGAAATATATTTGCCATGTATAGCACAATTTATCCACTCCCAGATTTATTATTGGGAAAAAATAGTTGAAACTTCATAAATTCATATCTCCCAAAATATTGGGATTTTTAATTCCCGTGATATCTCAAAATGACCATAAAAATTGTAGATATCAAACAAAACAAGAAACACAATTTTCCAACCATGGGAAGCCCATCAAAAGTTGTCCTAAAATTCTCAAAATCCTAGTTCACTACAACTTTTCCTTAAAAATCCTAGGCACTGCCCTATGAATAATTATTTTCTTGAATATGATGCTTAATTATTTATTAATTAATGAATAAAAATGCAAAATTCTGAATGGAGTATGCCCTAAAGAGTCCAAGGGTTTTTATCCTTGTTTCAACATCTATTGAAGGGTTTTCAGTCCTACCAATAGATCATCCAACCATTATTGCTCAAGATCAACCAAAATAGGGGTCTTCAACAAACCCTTATGTATAAATAAACAAATTTATTTCAAAAAATAAAACCTTAGTTGTATAACAATACTTAAAATCCTATGCAATGCTGTAATAAATACATTGTAACCCTAGAAATCAATATCTCCTTCAATCCTTGAAAATATATGGCTACAAATGAGGTTTTCAACCTACCAATTACAGCATCACCATTAGACATTATACATGGAAAATCAATTCTTTTCTCCTTGAAAAAACATACTAAAATCCTTATTAATTATTATAAAAATTTATATAAAATATCATAGCAACAATTCATTCATAAATTAGGGCACCCAACATATTATTCACCTTCCCAATGAAGTCCCCCTTGTATAAAAAATTATAGTAAAAATAATATGTAAATTTATACCATCAATGGCCTTAGAAGGTTGCCAAATACTATGAAAATTATCATTAAAATATATGAATATTATTTATAAATATATTTTCCACAAATGGCATAATTTTTCCGCTCCAAGATTTATTATTGGCTAAAAATAGTTGAAACTTCATAAATTCATATCTCCTAAAAGATTAGGAGTCACAATGCCCATGATAGCTGAAAATGACCATAAATATAATAGATATCAAATAAAACAATAAATAAAATTTTTTGACCATGGGAAGTCCACCAAAATCTATCTTGAAATTATCAAAACCCTAGTTATCTATAATTTCTCCTCAAAAATCCTTGGTGTTACCCTAGGAATAATTATTGCCTTGAACATGGTGCTCAATTAATCCACAAACTAATGAATAAAAATGCAAACCCCTTAATGGAGGATACCTTAGTCAGCCCAAGTGTTTTTTAACTTATTCCAACACGTATTAAAGGCTTTTGTCCTTACAATAGATCATTCAAGTGTTACATGTTCAAGCTCTAAATCAATTATCAAAATATAACATGCCTTCAAATGATCTCCTCCCTTGATTTTACAATCATTCCCTAAAAGAGATATATAACTTTGAGGGAAGCCTTTTTTCTTTTAAATATTAAAAGGATAAATCCTTGTAACTCCCACTTAAGTGCTTAGGCATGCATAACCTTTAAAAGCATACAAATTAAGTGAACATTAGAACATAAATTACCTTTTTGCTAACTATTCTTACAAATGTCCCAAGTGTTCCCTTTTATTTATTTTATTTCTTTTCCCTTAGCCTATGGGAGAAATTTAAAGGATAATTTTATTCATGTGTGGTTAGAACAAAAAGATGGACATGACAATGATAAACTAATATAATGTGTATACATGAAATCAGAATGTAAGATAATCTGAGCATAAGTTGGTAATGTATAATAAATGTTTGATCTAGCATTCATAATTCTATTACGATAGATATAACAATGTAAACATATTTATGAAATAAATAATCTGAGTAACTAACTAGGGGATGGGGCATGATGTCCATCAAGGCACCCAAGGAGTAAGGGGAAATGCATGTGGTCCCTCATGGAATCAAAAATTGAGTGTAAGTGTAGAAACCAAGAGACAAGTGTTATGGCTATGATGCATACATGAAAGTATACATATAAATGATTGAGACATGCAAAGTAGTCCAATGGAACACAATACAAGGGACATGGACACAAGTTACTAAATCTAAGAAAATAAATACATATAAGGACATGTTAAAATGTCCATATATGCAAATGGTAATTAGGTTGGCTTAGATCCACATGCAAGGACATGTCAAAGGTTCACATACACAATCAAAAAGGCACACACAAGGACGTGGGCACATGTCCAAAGCATAAATATAATGAAAGGACCTAACATAGAACTATAAAACAATGGAATATTCAAATTCCCTTGAAAATATGTAGAAGCAAAGAGACACAATTAAATCTAAACTAGGAAAGCTATAAACGAAGGTATGCATGAACATATGGTATAAATATGTTTAGGAATAAATATGTACATAACTAAGTCTATAGTAGTAGTAGTCAAAAATAAATCTTATTGTATGATGATCAATATCAAGATATAAATAATGTTAAATATTTGATATCGAGTATAGAAACATGTAACCTATCAAACCAAAATCTATGTATGTAATCCACCTGAAGAGCACATGTATCAATGTTAAATGTACATATGTTCCCCCAATGGGTAAAAATTACAAAATATTGAACTCCCTAGAGAACCTGAGTGTTGTCAAAAACTTTGAATACTCAAAAATAAAAAGTGAAGCATGTATGTATGATAAAATTGACTATACTAAGATAGCTAACATATGTAGTCCTTATCACATTTAAAGAATGTAAATATGGATATGTAAACAATGTAAAATTTATACTTTTGATCAATACTTGTATGTTTTTATGTTTTTTGAGTATATAATCTATGTTCAATAAATCATGAAAATGATACTATATATAAGGATCAAGGTCATAGAAGTTATGTACAAGTAGAGAGCAACATATTACCTGATGAGTCTCATATGAGAATCACAATCAATGTGGCCTATATAAAATAGAGGAAGAATGAGCTTGAATGTTATACAATGAGGTATCTTAGATATGATAATCAAATATATGGAGTGATCTATAGCTAAAACTACATGTGGAGTATGGATATGAATATATGAAGATGACTAAACTAGACTGTGATGTGTAGTGAATTTGATAACCCATTTGGTAGAAGATGTTGTAACTTCTTTGGAATCTATTTGTTGTAATACTAATATATGTGGTGGTGGAGAGGGAGACCTATAGAGTCTATAACATGTTTATGATTCAGGGGTCTCTCTAATAAAGGTCTCTATGGGAGAGTATGCATACATGGTATTGATGTAGGAGTAGACCTCACCTGCACTAATGGCTCAACTGACATCTGAGATGCACTAACATAATTTGTTCCTAAAATTATAACTAATGATTGATGAATAAGTGGTTGTGGAGTAGCTAAAGGATACTCATATGGAATGCTCTCAATTTTAACCACCTAATTAACATGTATATACTTAAGGCATCTATGTATAGTAGATAGAATATCTCAAAGTTGATGTATCTAAGGCCTACCTAAAAACATACCAAATGTGCCTACTCTAGGTACTACTATGAATCTAGTGGCCACATATGTGGGAACAACCTATAATGGTAGTTTTATCTCCCTCATGGATCTCTACACATGACCACTAAATCCATGAATAAATATATCCATATGAGAAATATCTTTCTCTAAATAACATAATTGATGTAGAAGTGTGATATTACACATTTTAACACTTGACCCATTATCAACCATGACACTTTGAATAGGATGATGATCAATGTAGGATCATATAAAGAGTACATAGAAATCTGTGGCATCGTCAAATATCTCCTACTCTAAAAAAGTGATAATATGTCTAGTTGGCATTGTAGTATAATACACCCCAATGATATTATGTAGAATATGTGGATCCAATGTATGATTATGTTAATATATTGGTGTTGGTTATACCTGATATATATATAATGAACACCTGAATTGCCTACTATCTCATTAATTGTTTGTTTTGTAAATGGATCTAAAAATATGTTCAATGTTTTTGCTTACACTTGTTTTGGTCTAGGTGACTTTGTAGGAGTGCCAAAATTAATTATATTATCTTCTATCAAGTCTTGTATCTTATGTCACAAGCTAATGCATATGTTTTTAGTATGGCTTATTGCATTGTGATAATCATGAAATATATTGGCATTAAAATTTCTTGGAAGAGGGCTAGTTGTATCAACCTTTTTGATGGGAGGTAGAGATATGGCATTGTATTCCAAGAGACATTATATAACATGTGTTGGTAAATAAGGAAATTTTTTAAAAGGTCTCCTTGGAGGTGTTGATAAAACCATGCAAGGAGGTGGATCTGGATCTACTTTAACTATTAGTTTTGAATCATTCTTGTTCTCATTTGGTTTCACATTATATGGAGTCTTCCTAAAACTGTTAGTAGTTGAATCTAATCTAGTTGTGTACTTTAGTTTTCCCATGGAGAGAATCTTGACTTCCCATTATTTCACTATATGTCAAAGATCTATGAATGATGAAAACTTATTAAATATGATAGCTTTATGCAATATTGGTAACAAACTCTACTTGAATATGTCTTACAGTTCTCTATCTAACATGGGGCTAGTCATCCTAGCTAATATTCTTTTATATCATAAGACATTCAATTATTGGCTCATTAAAAGTTTTTTTTTAGTTGTGCCACTCGATTTTAGGAAACCTTATCATTGATTTTGATTGAAAAGAATGCCAAAAATATATCTACCAATGGATTGAATGATATGATGGATTGATTAAAAAAATCATAATACCATTGTAATGCATAGTCCTTTAAACTATGAGGGAACAACATAGTGAGGAGACAATCATTATAATACCATTGTAATCATATATGAAAATCTCATATATGATGTTATGGGTCACCCTTGCCATCATACAAAGTAGGATTTGGTGCCATAAATTTGGAGGGAAAAGTATTTTCCATCATATGCTATGCTAAAGGTGTATGTAAAATAACATGAGAATCCAAAGCATGAAATGGTCTAATGGTACCCTCTTGAAGATGTAACACCTTGGACTATAGATCCTGGATCTCATGCATAAGTGATTATACATTTGGAGGATAGTAATGAATATTAGCCATATGAGGTGTTGGCATTACTAAAAATTTAAAAAGTTAAAATAGATTGATTTAAAATATATGTTTCCCTCATAGTAGGTATAACCATATTGGCATCTAGGGTAGTATAAGATTGACCATTATTGGATTTGTTCTTTATTTCCATTATGGCTTTTTTAATATGTTCATGATCATGGGGATGTTCCTAAAGTCTATCTTTGAAACTTGTAAAATATCATCCTTATTGACTATAACATTTTCATTATTAATAGGGGAAGTGTGTCTTGATTCCCATCTTATGTATCATTTTTATCTTGATTGTATGACTCATATTGAGTCAAATGTATTATAATTGAATTACACATAATTAATATGTGAAGTATCAATGAGGGGGATTATATATTTTCATTTATTCATGTCATAAGCTCGAATATAAGGAATGTGAGTATGATCAATAGGATTTTCACTAAGCCTAACACTTATTGAAGGAAGAGATATAACTTTTTGATATAGAATATAATAAATGAAATGAAATAATGTTGCTAAAATAGAATATATAAAAATTGAATCCTAACACAACAAATGGAAATATGAAAATTAAGGATACATACCCTAATATAATATAGGGATAAGGTTTGGGTAGTATTTGAAGTAAGTCAAATTCACCTGTCTAGCTGAGACAATAATCTTACAAGGTGTTTCTACACCTATCTAGCTTACCTACCACAATAACTAGACCTTTATCAATTTTAACCTTGTAAGGAGGCTAAACCCCCCTAGATGTTGAGAAACAACAACACCTATGAATAGAACATCCCCTAAACACTGATTTCCTACCAATTTGATGGAGATAAAAAGTATATCATCTTTCATCAACTTTTTACACTCAATGCATTGTCCACCTTTTGGATCACTCTTCACTCCTTAGAAATAACTATATAACCACATAAAAAATGACCAAATGGTCATACACTCAGTCTACACTCTATCATACTAAGAAACCAATCTATTGGGTACACTTATTCTCCTTCACCTCTCTACCCTTCACTCTAAACCACACACACAAGCCTCTCTCAAATCTCTGAAGTATTTTCCACATATCTAGAAAGCATCACATTTGGTTTCACCTTTTATATATCTTTCATGATTATTATCATGTTCATAATCTTCCTTGTTGTCCACAACACATGACTTCACATTTAAGTCATATACATGGGTCACCTTTAAGCATAACCCTCTTTTCAAAGAGGCCTAAGCCACCTTTTAGGTCCTATGAAGACCCATTCACCTCTTTGACACTTATCTAAGCAAATTAGAAACATAGGACCAATTAAAAATGCATATGTCCACTCCACATGACCCCTTTGATATCCTCAAATGATCATAGCCATCACAACACTCCTTTGTTAAAGCCAATTTTGCCAAACAACATTTCGTACATAAGAACACCATGAACAAACACACACTCAATTTCTAAGGCTTTGTTCATACTTAATATGAATTAATCACACCTCCAAATACCACATAGATCATCACCAAGGAGTCTACAACACTCTCCAATAGATAATTCATCATGAAACATCCAAACAACATCAAAACAAGCTCAAACAACCATCTCTGGTCAATTGTAGAACATAATCAAACACATAGTGAACTTTAGATCTTAATATATTTATTTGTGCATACATTTAGATATTCTAAATAGGTTATTTAAATGCATCATGGAGTCTTATTAAAAAAAATTATTCCATCAATAAATTCAATTTGGATCAAAAGTTATAGTCAAAATATAGAGCACTGAATTTTCCCTTTGCAAACTTCAAATATTAAAATCCCAAGGGCCATAGTTAAAATTTGAACATCTTGTCCTCATCTCATGTCCTTGTGTCTCATATTAATCACACATTCACCATCAATCATTACTTTACATATCTTGACCTTTACGTTTTATCACTCACCATTGGATCTTCATATTGACTATTTGACATAATGTGCTTCGTCGATCTCCTCTACGTAGCTCGACTCTTTATCTATGTTAAACATTGGACACCATGAAATCATCTCACGTTCGAAAAGAGAAGATCAATATGAACCATTATATTGTATATCTAGGAACATACAATCAAAATTATATATTATAAGAATCTTTATCTTTACCTCTTGTTTTTGGGGTTGGTGCTCAATGTTAAACTTTGAACACTTGTCCTTATATTGTTGCTTCATGTCACCTTGGAACAAACACACTATATTGATCCTTTTGTTGGAATCTTGATCCTTAACTTCATTAACCAACAAAAACTTTGACTAATTTGACTCAATACACACCATATATATTCAACATATGATCACCCATGATCCATTATATCTCCATATGGTCTTGATATTTAACATCATCCAAAATAGACTAAGTATGTTGACCGTCGATATCTACCTGGAAGGCCAAAAGTTGGACCTTAATAACTTTTGTTGTCCTAAGTTAAATGATTTAAAACTTAGACCATATGATCTCCTCACATAGGAGATTCCACCCATATATTATTATACTCTTAGAATCCTTGTGCATGTGAGCTATAATTCCATTAATCTGCACACTCAGATTTTTCTACCATAGAGCTAATTATGTTAAAAGCTACCTAGGAAGCCAAGTTTAAACATGCATATCTTTTGTCACACTTCATTATATGACATAAAATTTTACACATAGAAACTAGGCATAAAATTGAACAAACCTGTATAACCATTTCCTTCTAACACATCCAAGTTTATGAATGCTGACATCATCAACATGCTTACTTATCTCTACTTGATCCCATTTGCAAATTTGGCAAAGTATGAGAGCTTAGTGAATTCTATCTGAGAAGTAAACTTTGCATCCACATATATTGTATTTCACTTCATCACATGAGTTTATACTTAGACCATAACAACTTGGGAATAATTTCATCACAACCATATGACCAACTCCCCCTAACTCATCCACACGTATTAATGACAACACCATCAATCTGCTCACTCAGATTTCTTTGCCACTAGACCAGAATGTCTAGATGAAAACAATGGACTACCAGATGAATACCACTCATGCACACAAGCACTCAAATCATATAAAAATTATTATGGAACCTCTTTCACTTTCTAAAATCACCATTCTCATCTTGTAACATCTCTAACCATGCCAAAACTAAAGATCAACCAAGCCTTCTTCAAGCATACTAGGGTAAGCACATTGAACATTTTTTCATTATCAATTAGAATATCAAATAACCTCATCCAATCACTTGGATACATCGATGACATCACCATGACACAATTTAAAACTATCCAACAATCTCCCCCTTTGTGATTGATGTCAACACCATTCAAATAGCTCACCTTCCTTCTCTCTCTTCAAGCATTCTCAAAATAGAAACTTTCTCTACCTTTAACGAAATAAGAAAGTGGGCACCAACTGATCCTAAGGATATGAAAATACCACCAATAGGAGATGACCACCTTATAAATATGATACAAACTCCCTCTTACCTTGGGACTACATCTTTTTGCCTTGACAACTTTTTCTTGCTCCATGCCAATACTCTCTTCAACCAAGCACTGCAACCAATAAAGAAATAACACACAAAAATACTAAAATATAATGTAACTAATGAATAAATATATAAAATGGGTTACCCTTTATATTTATCAAAATTTTACACCTCCTGAGCATCTTTATATCTCCACACACATTGAAGAACCAACACATAGGCTTACTAGTCTTATATTTCAAGTTATCACATGGACTACCAACATAACTTCATGTCACTGACCAAATAGGAAACATGATTTAAAACAAAATAAGAACTCTTCTTAATACAATCATGCCTTTCTCTTTTTTAAAAACTAAACAAAAGGCATTGCTCTTCTTACAAGGCCTGTTTAGTCTCCTTGTAGCCCTACCTAGAAATTACAGAGCCCACAATGTTTTGTAGACATACTATCAAGACATAAAAATTCATATATAGATAACTCTCATATCCCCCTCAATCACACCAATTACCATCACTTATCCTGTCCTCTACAACATACTTGCTTCATAAACCTACTATTTTGCTTCCATCTTGACAAAAACATGAATAATTTGAAAACCACAAACCTTCAGATCTGTGTGAACATTGATTTGACAACCCATTTTTCCCATTAAACCTATTAATAAGCCTTATAATTAAAATCATAAGGCAAACCACTTTTATATCATATCTCAAAACCTAGAATCTTAAAACAAACATAGTCAATAAACCTACTTCTAGTCAATACCGATCTCTAAAAATTCTTGCACACCTGGAGACAACCATCACACATGTTTGTACCAAGGCTTGATATTTCATACCTTTGGGAACCTTAAATTCCTATACCATGGTTTTTTACCTTTTTGAGTACCAAATTCTTCTTGGCATTCCATCAATCCCATTAAGCCACCTAGAAACACCCATTCTGACCCTATAATATAGCTCCTTCACAAATATATAGAACAATATCATGAAATCATTCCTCCCATTTAATTAATGACCTTATTTTATTGTAATTATTATCTTGAGCACACAAACTTACTTCTCCATAATAAATATGTCTCCTAAAAAGCATAGGAAGAGACACCCTACTTCACAATGTCCTAGAATAATGTGAAATAAGGAGTTTCCCACAACTCCTCATATCCCCTCTCCTCCTTGGTCATATAAAACTTATATTTATTATTCTTATTCTTAGGATTAAGATAATCAATGTGCTCATACACTACAATATTCTCCTTTTCTTTGAGGATTGAATTGACAATACATGGAGACAACATAGATTCATGACATACCTTTTCATCTGAAGAATCCACCTTGAAGTTAAGAACCTCATCACTAGGAACTAATAATTAATGTTATTTACATGATATATGATTATAAATGGTAGGATTTTCACTTGGATCCATATACATCTCAAAACAAGACTCAACTAGTACCTTGGTCTTCTTATTGAACTTGGTATCTTCATTCACAATATCAACAGACAATGAAAGCCCTTGGCACTCTTCAAATTTAGAAGCATTCTCCACCATATAAAAAAAATTAATTGGACCTTTATACTCATCATGACTCACACTTACCACCTTTGGTTTCCATGAGTTAACTTTTCTTCTTCCTTGTACTATGAGAGCTTGATTTAATTGATTTTGACTTATTAGCCTTTGAGTGTATAACATAGAAATGTGGCCAATCTTCTCATAGTTGTAGAAAACAATACTCTTTGATGGAAACATAGTTTGTATTACATTATTTGGACATGAAAATATAATTAAAAATGAAACAACATCCTATTTTTAAAGAAGACTCACCTTGTCTAACCTTATGTGGACAATAGTTTGCAAAGTGTTCCATATCAAGGCAGTTTAAGCACTTAAATTTATTCATACCTTTTGACTAATAACCCCCATCATAGTTCCATGAAAAATAATTTCTAAAAGGTCTCTTACATTATATAAATTTATGCCCAGATTAACTACATGTGTAATAATAACCATTGAAACTTGCATACCTCATGGTATTTGGATATTTGATCTGACTTGTCTTCATTCTACCAACTCCATCATTCCTTGTCTAATTATTTTTCTTCAAATTATGATGGTCCTTGTTCACATTAGTCTTCATCTTGTCTTGAGTTACATTCTTTTGGTCTTCATATCCAATACCAGTTCTATCACTAGCATGTTTTTGATCACGTAGAATATTGTCTAAATAACTTGAGCTCTTTTCAAATCTCATAAATGACTTCACCTTACTATATGTCTTCTATAACTCAGATTTTAATGACTCAATTTCAATTACGTACCTTAAACATGCATCTTCTTTAGCATTCAGGCTTGTAGACAAGATTTATAATTGTCAATTGAGATGCTTTACTATATCTTCATGTTCCTTGGTGTCTTCATTCATCCTTACCTCATATAAATTGAATTTATCCTCATATCCATTGATTTATGAATTTATATTTTTTTTAATCTTCTTCTCAATCTTTAGTTCTTCAAGAGCATTCATCAATTCAGTCTCACAGTCCACCTCATCTTTATCATCATCTAACTCACTCCAACTAAACTCCTTTTGATAGAGCAAATTCCTTCCTTAGCTAAGAAAAGAGCTTCATATTCAACATGACCATCATCCTCATGAACATGATCTAAGTCACTATCTTTAATTTCATCTGATGAGGTATAATATTTTTTGGTATAGAGACTCTTCTTTTTTTTTTGAAGGACTTATTCTTCTTATACTTTATGAATCCTTCCTTCTTGTATGTATTCTTGTCTTCATCTTGGTACTCACCATGTTCTTCATCATCTTGAGGGTACTTTATAGTAAAATTTCCCATATCTCCACAATTGAAGCATTTAAAGGTTAGTTTACCCATATACATGCCTAAACTTGTTTTCAATTTCCTTGTAAACAAAGCAATTAGTTCATCCTCATCAATATCAAAAATCTCATCCTCCTTGGGTTTCTTACCTTGGAAATTATTCTTAGGCTTCATCTCTATCTTGAATGTTGCTTCCTTCTTCAATGGTATATCGTCATTTACTCTCATCACATATGTAGTAAGAATACCATGCAATTCATCCATCATCAATTAAGTAAGATCATAACTTTCTTCTACAACAAACACTTTTACATCAAACTTAAGGGATAGAGATCTTAATACCTTTTGAACTATAGTATCATATTCAAGATTCTCTCCAAGACCTCTGATGATGTTGATAATATCAACAACTCTCTACAAAAAGGATGCTATAGAATCTTCTTCCTTCATCTTGATACTCTCAAATTGTCTTTGGTGAGTACGTAAATTTTCCAACTTAACCTTTGAATATGCTTCATATATTATCTTCAATTTATCCCAAATTTATTTGGTAGATGTACAATGGATTGCCTTTGTGTATTCATGTCTAAAATACCACAAGTGATAACATTCATTTCCTTAAAATTTTTCTCAAACAACTTCTTATCTATAATAGTGGATGGAGGAATAGTAGGTACACAATAACCATCCACAATAGATTGCCAAATGTCAAACCCTAGGGACACGACGTAGGTCCTCATTCTTGCACTATAAAAACAATAATTGGATCTATTAAACATTGATGCATGCTTAGTAGAGAAACCTCCTTGATGACTACCCATATTTTACCTTGGATCACCTTCAAGCTATCAAGCCTTTACCAAAGGAACTACTCTAATACCAATTGTTAGAGGTAAAATCATTGGGGGGGGAGGTGAATTAGTGAGCCTAGATAATATAAATTCAATTTGAATCCTTTCAAAAATCTTAATCTATTACCACAACCATTCCTAAAGCATACACATCATTCATAGAAATGAATAAGAGAGACAATGCAAGATCAAGCACATAACACATGACATATGTGGAAAACCATCTTGGGGGAGAAAAACCACTATAAATTACAATTATAATACTATCCTATAATAAAAATAACCAATTTATACTAGCTAAAATTAATCAAAGAACTACCATCCCCTATTTTAGTGTGACAACAATCTCATAATGTGCTACTACACCTGTCTAGCCGAGCTACCATAATAACTAGACCTTTATCAAGTTTCACCTTGCAATGAGGATATAACCCCATAGATGTTGAGAAACCATAAAAACACTTATGAACATAACATATCTTTAATACTGATTGCTTACCAATCTGATGGAGATACAAAGTATATCGACTTTCTTCAACTTTGCACACTTAATGCATCCAAAGCCACCTTTTGGATCACTCTTCACTCCTTAACAACAACTCTGTCACCACATCAACAACATGAAAAAATGATCATACACTCAATCCACACTCTATTATTTTCAACAACCCATCCATTGGGTACACTTACTCTCTTTTGCTCTCAACCTTTCACTCTAAACCACACACACAAGCCTCTCTCAAATCTCTCATGTATTTTCCACATACCTAGAAACCATCACATTTTGCTCCATATTCTATAGATATTTCATGATTATTATAATTTTCACAATATTCCTTGTCAGCCACAACACATGCCTTCACACTTAAGGCACCTACATGGGTTACCTTTAGCACAACCCTCTTTCAAATAGGCCTAAGTCACCTTTTTGGTCCTATGAAGACCCATTCACCTCTTTGAATATTTTGTAAGAAAATTATAAACATAAGAACACTTAAATATGCATAGTTACACTCCACATAACCCCTTTGACATCCTCAAATGATCACATTCATCACACCACTCATCTACTAAAGCCAATTTTGCTTAAACAACATTTTATACACAAGAACACCATTAACAAACACACACTCAAGTTATAAGGCTTTGTTCATATTAATATGAATTGATCACACCTCCAAATACCACATAGACAATTTTTAAGGATTATTAAACACTCTTAAATAGATAATTCATCATGAAACATCAAAATAACATCAAAACAACCTCAAACAACCTTCTAGGGTCACTTGCAGAACACAATCAAACACATAGTTAACTTTGGATCTTAATATATTTATATTTACATACATTAATATATTATAAATAGGTTATTTGGTTGAACCATGGAGCTCTCTACAACATTGATTTTTGAACCATCAATATTTTCATCTTGGATCAAAAGTTATATGTAAAATATAGAGCACTTGTTTTTCCCTTTTCAAAATTCAAATATTCAAATCCTAGTGGTCACAGTTAAACTTCAAACACCTTGTCCTCATCTCATGTCCTCACATGTCATATTAAACATGAATCATCATTATTATTTGATGTAGATAAAACTTTACCTTTTATCTCTCACCTTTGGGTCTTCATATTGATTATTTGATTTAATGGGCTCTATCGATCTCTTATACATAGCTCGGTCTTTATTTGTATTAAACATTAGACACCATGAAATTATCTCGCTCAATATGCACCATTGATTTATATATGTAAAAACATTTTATAACCATTATATCTTAAAATAATCCTAATGTTTACCTCTTCTCAATGTTAGACTTTGAACACTTGTCCTTATCTCGTTGTTTCCTGTCGCCTTAGAACAAATACGCTTCATTGATTCTTTTGTAAGGAGATCAATATTTAAATTTAAAAGCCAATGAAAAATTTAAATAATTTAACTAAACACACACCATATATATATATATATATATATATATATATATATATATATATATCACCTAATATCCTTTATATCTCCATCTAGTATTGATCTTTAACATTGTGAAAAATAGACTAACTATTGGAACCATTTTTATCTGCTTGGAAGGCCAATTTTGGACCTTAATAACTTTTGTTGTGCTAAGTTGCATGATCTAAAACTTGGACCATATGATATCCTCACATATTATAATAAAACCATATATAAATATGCTCATGTAACCCTTGTGTGTGTGATATATAATACCATTAATATTCTGACTTGGATTTTTCTGCCACAGAGCTAACTATGTCAAAAACTATTGGGTTAGCCAATTTTGAAAATGCATATATTTTATCATGCTTCATCACATGCAATAAAATTTAGAACATATAAATTAGAAATATAAATAAATAAACCCATATGACCATTTCCTCCTAACACCTCCACACATATGAATGCTGACATCATTAATATGCTTACTTGGCTATGTTTGAGCCCCTTTGCAAATTCTGTCTGAGAACTTAGTGAATTCTATCTGAGAAGTCAAATTTGCATCCACATATATTTTTATTCACTTAATTATAGAATTGAGAATTTTATCATAGTAAATTAGGACTAATTTTATCATAACCATATGACCAACTCCCCCTGACTCATCTACATTTGTGAATGACAACACCGTCAATCTGCTCACTCAGATTTCTCTACCACTAGACCAAAACGTCTAGATGAAAACAATGGAATATCATATGAATTCCACTCGTAACACAAGAACTCAAAGTATATAAAACTTATTATGGTACCTCTTTCACATGCTCAAATCAACATACTCATCCTAAAACATCTCTAACCATGCCAAAACTGAATATCAACCAAGCCTTCATCAAGAATACTAGGGCAATAACATTGCACACTTTGTCCTTATCACTTAGAAAATAAAATCACTTCATCCACTCACTTGGACACCTCTATGACATCATCATGACATCATTATAAAATATCTAATATAATCTCACTTCATCATTGGTGTCAACACCCATCAAACAACAAACCTTCCTTCTCTCTCTTCAAGCATTATCAAAATAGGAACTTTCTCCCCCTTTGACACAATGACAAAGTGGGCACCAACTGATCCTAAGGACATAAAAATACCATTGACAAGATATAAAAAACTTATAAATATGATACAAATTCCCCCTTACCTTGAGCGTACCTATTCTTGCCTTGATAACTTCTTTTTGCTCCATACCAACATTCTCTTCAACCAAGCACTGCAACCAATGAAGAAAGAACACACAAAAGTAGTAAAATATAATGTAACTCACCAAGAAATGTCTGATAGTTACTACCCCTGATATTTTTGATAAGTTTCACTTACTAGTCATTTTCATATCTCCACATACCATGAATAACCACCACACATGCTTTCTAGCCTTCTATCTAAAGTTATAATAAGGAACACCAATAAGACTTCATGTAACTCACCAAATAGGAAATATGATTTAAAAACAACTTGAGAAAATTCCTTGAAACACTCAAGCCTTTCATTTTTGGAGAAACTAAATAAAAATCACTCTTCTTCTTACAAGGCATGTCTAGTCTCTTATAACCCTACCTGGAACTTATAGAGCCCATAAATTTTAGTAGGCATGCTCTAAATAATTAAAAATTCATATCTAGATCACTCTCATATTACCCATAAAACACACCAATTCCCATCACTTAGATCATCCTCTAAAACATAATTCCTTATAAACCTACTAGCCAATTAGGCCTCCATCCTAACAAAAACATGAATACTTTGAAAACCACAAACCCTCAGATATATGTGAAGCTTGATTTGATAAACCATTTATCCCATTAAACCTATTAAGAATCCTTAGTACTTAAAATCATAATGAAAAAAAAAATTTTCTATGATATCTCAAAGCCCTAGAATTTCAAAACAAATAGAGTCAACAAACCTCCTTCTCGTCAATGCCCATCTCTAAAACTTCTTACACACTTGGAGATAACCATCACACACTTCTATAATAAGATTTGAGTTTCCATACCTTTGGGAACCCTATATTCCTATATAATGGATTTTGAACTTTCTAAGCACCAAATTATTTTTGACACTCCATCAATCTCATTAAACCACTTGAAAACACCCATTCTAACCTTGTACTATAGTTCCTTCAAAACTATCTCAAACAAACTCATGAACTTTTTTCTCCCACTAAACCAATGACATTATTTGATTGGAATTATGACCTTGATCACATAGACTTGATTATCCACAAGAAATATGTCTCCTACGAAGCGTAGGAAGAGACACCCTACTTCACAATGTCCTAGAATAATGTCAAATTAGTAGTTGCCCATAACTCCTCATATTCCCTCTCCTCCTTGGTCATCTAATACTTATAGTTTTTATTCTTCTTCTTAGGATTAAGAAAATAAGCATGCTCATCTACTGTAATATTATCCTTTTCTTCTCAATTGAATTGATAATACATGAAGACAACATATACTCATGACATACATTTTCATCTGAAGAATCCACCTTGCAGTTACAAACCTCATCACTAGGCACTAAAAATTGATGTTTTTTTCATGATACATATTATGCAATTGAAAGATATTAAATTGGATCCATATAGATCTCAAAACTAGATTCACCCAGTACCTTGGTCTTCTTAAACTTGGTCTCTTCATTTACAATATGATCAAACAATGAGAGCCTTTGGCACTCTTCAACTTTAGAAGCATTATCCACCATAGCAAATAAATTAATTAGACCTACAGACTCATCATAACTCATACTTACCACCTTTGGATTCCATGAGTTAACTTGTCTTCTTCCTTGTACTCTGGGAGCCTAATTGAACTTATTTTGACTTAATGACCTTTACTTACAGAAGCTAGCAATGTGGCCAATCTTCTCATAGTTGTAGAAATCAATACTCCTTGATGGAAAAATAGTTTTTCTTAAATTTTTTGGGTAGGAAATCACAATGTGTCCTATGTCATCAGAAATGAAATAACCTCCTATTTTTGAAGAGGACTCACCTTGTCTAACCTTGTGTGGACAATGGTTTTCAAAGTGTCCCACATCAAGACAATTGAAGAACTTAAATTTTTGCACATATTTTGACTAAGGACCCCCATCATAGTTACATGAAAACTCATTTAAAATCAATTTTCTTACATTATCTAAATTTATGTCTAAATTAATTACATGTGTAATAGTAACCATTGAAACTTGCATACCTCATGATATTTATCTATCTGATCTGATTTATCTTCATTCTTCTAGCACCTTCATTCCTTATATCATTATTTGTCTTCAAATTATGATTTTCCTTGTTCACATTAGTATTCATCTTGTCTTTAGTTACATTCTTTTATTCTTTTTCATATCCAAGAACAATTTTGTCACTAACATGATTTTGACCACTCATAATATTGTCTAGATCTCTTGAGCTCTTTTCAAATCTCACAAATGACTTCACCTTACTAGATGTCTTCTCTAACTTAGATTTCAATGACTCAATTTCAATTACATACCTTCAACATTCATCTTCTTTATCTTTTAGGCTTGTAGACAGGATTTCCAATTGACAACTGAGAAGATTGACTATATATTCATGTTCATTGGTGTCTTCATTCACCCTTGCCTCATATACATTAAATTTATCTTCATAGTCCTTGATTTGAGACTTCATTATTTTTTAATCTTCTTCTTAATCTCTAGTTATTCAATAACATTCATCAATTCATTCTCATATTCTACGTCATCTTTAACATTATCTGAATCACTCCAACTAGACTACTTTTAATGTGTGTAACTTCCTTCTTCAGCCATGAAAAGAGATTCATCTTCAACATGACCATCATACTCATGATCATACTCTAAGTCACTGTCTTCACTCTCATATGATGAGTTGTAATCTTTATTGGTGTAGGGACTCTTTTTGTTTTTGAAGGACTTCTTCTTATTGTTATACTTTTTGAATCCTTTCTTCATGTATTTCTTCTTGTCTTCATCTTGGTTTTCACCATGTTATTCATCATCATGTTTATGAGGGAAATTTTTATCAAAATGTCCCATCTCTCCACAATTAAAGCATCTAAAGGGTCATTTACCCTTATACTTGCCCTGAACCTATTTTCAATTTCCTTGTAAACAAAGTAATTAATTCATCCGCATCAATATCAGAAATGTCATCCTCATTAGGTTTCTTACCTTGGAAATTTTTCTTAGGCTTCATCTCTATCTTGAATATTGCTTCCTTATTTGGTGGTATAGCATCATTTACTCTCATCTTATATGTAGAATAATACCATGCAATTCATACATATTCAACTGAGTTAGATCATGACTTTCTTCTACATCAAACTTTTTTGGATCAAATTTGAGGGATAGAGACCTTAATACCTTATGAACTATAGTATCATATTCAAGATTATCTCTAAGACCTCTAATTATGTTCATAATCTCATCAAATCTATATATAAATGAATCTACAAAATCTTCTTCCTTCATCTTGAGATTCTCAGATTATCTTCAGTGAGTCTACAACTTTGCCAACTTAACCTTTGAATCTCCTTCATATATTGTCTTCAATTTATCCCAAATTTATTTGAAAAATGTACAATGTAATACCTTGGTGTATTTATTTTCTAAAGTACCACAAGTGATAGCATTCATTGCCTTATAATTATTCTCAAACAACTTCTTATTTGTAATACTGGATGGAAGACTAGTAGGTACATAATAACCATCCACAATAGATTGCCAAATGTCAAAACCTAGGGATATGATGTAGGTCCTCACTCTTTCACTTCAAAAATAATAATTGAATTCATTAAACATTGGTGATTTCTTAGTAGATAAACATCCTTGATGACTATCCATATTGTATCTTAGATCACCTTCAAGCTATCAAGCCTTTACCAAAGGACCCTCTCTGATACCAATTGTGAGAGGTACAATCATTGAGAGGGAGAGGGGGGGGCTAAATCAAGTAGCCTAGATAATCCAACTTCAATTTTAAACCTTTAAAAACTCTTAATTAATTACCACACGAATTCATGAAGAATACACATCATTCATAATAATGAACAAGAGAGCCAATGCAAGATCAAGCACATAACACATGACATATGTGGGAAACCCTCTTGTAGAAGAAAACCCACTAAATCCTTACAATTGGACTACTATATTATAATAAAAATAACCAATTTAGACCATCTCCAAATGATAAATGAACTACCATCCCTTATTTTAGTGAGACAATAATCCCACAAGGTGATACTACACCTGTCTAGTTGAGCTATGACAACAACTAGACCTTTAGGAAGTTTCATCTTATAAGGAGGATAAAACCTCATAGATGTTAAGAAAACACAACAAAACATAATAATATAACATCTCCTAAACATTTATTTCTTTCCACTCTGATGGGGATACAAATTATATCATCTTTCTTCAACTCTACACAATCAATGCATCCAAAGCCACCTTTTAGATCACTCTTCACTCCTCAACAACAAATCTATCACCATATCAAGAACATGACCAAATGGTCATACACTCAGTCCACACTTTATTTTTATCAACAACCCATCCATTGCGCACATTTACTCTACTTCACCTCTCAACCCTTCACTCTAAACCCCACACACAAGCCTCTCTCAAATATCTTAAGTCTTTTCCACATACCTAAAAACTATCATATTTAGTTTCACATTTTATATATATTTCATGATTATTATAATGTTCACAATCTTATTTTTTGGCCACAACACATGATTTCACACTTAAGGCATTTACATGGGTCACATTTAAGCACAACCATCTTTCAAATAGACCTAAGTCACCTTTTAGGTCCTATGAAGACCCATTCAACTCTTTGACACTTATATGAGAAAATTAAAAACGTAAAACCACTTCAAAATTCATAGGTCCAATCCACATAACCCATTTAACATCTTCAAATGATCACATTAATCACAATACTCCTTTTCTAAATGTAATTTTGCTCAAACAACATTATATACACTAGAACACCATGAACAAACACATAGTCAACTTATAAGGATTTGTTCCTACTCAATATGAATTGATCATGCCTCAAAATACCATAAATATCATCAAAACATATTATGCAACACTCTCCAATATCTAATTCATCATGAAACATCAAAACAACATCAAAACAATCTCGAACAACCATCTTGGGTCACTTGTAAAACACAGTTAAACACACAATCAACTTTGGAGCTCGATATTTTGTCTTTACATATATTCAAATATTATAACTATGTTATTTATATGCACCATGGATTCCTATAAAATTTTATTTTTAATCCATTAATAAATTCATCTTTGATCAAAATTTATAGATAAAATACATATCACTAGTTTTTTTGTTTGTAAAATTCAAATATTTAATTCCAAACGGTCATAGTTAAACTTTGAACACCTTGTACACATCTCATGTCAAAATATCTCAACATAATACAAAATAGACTATGTATGGGGACCATTGATATCTACCTAGAAGGCCAAATTTTGACTTTAATAAATTTTGTTACACTAAGTTGCACGAAATAAAAACTAGATCCATATGATCTCCGCATGTAGGATAATCCAAGCATCTATAATTTGATCTTCTAACCATCATGTGTGGAATATATAATGACATTAATATACTCACTCATATTTTTCTACCACAGATCCAATTATGTCAAAAACTGCTTGGGAGGATAACTTTGAACATGCATATCTTTTGTCGTGATTCATTGCATGACCTAAAATTAAATGCATAGTAACTAGGCACAAAAATAAATTAACTCATATTACCATTTCCTCTAACACCTCCACATGTGTGAGTATTGACATCATCAACATACTTACTTGACTCTGCTTGAGCCCTTTTGCAAATTTGGATAAGATGGGAACTTAGTGAATTCTATCTAAGAAGTTAACTTTGCATCCATATATCTTATTGTGAAATTCATCAAGTGGCTTGAGAATTTAAATATAGAAACTTGGGACTAATATGATCATAATAATATGACCAACTCACCCTCACTCATCCACATGTGAGAATAACAACACCATCAATCTACTGACTCAGATTTCTTTCACACTAGACCAAAATGTCTAGATGAAAAATATAGACTACCAGATAAATTCCACTCATGCACACAATCAATCAAAATCATATAAATTTTCATATTTAACTCTTTCACATGCTCAAATCATCATACACATACCAAAACATCTCTAACAATGCAAAAATTGAAGATCAACCAAGCCTTCTTCAAGCATATTAGGGAAATCACATTGCACACTTTGTTATTTTCAATTAGACTATAAAGGCACTTCATCCACTCACTTGGACACCTCCATGACATCACCATGACATCATTTTCAACTCTCCAATATATGTTGACTAACATAGATGATCTAAAAGCTAAAAATTGATATAAAATTTGGTTGAGATGTCATAAATAGGATCTAGGTGTTAGAAATCCTCTTAGATATTAGTGGAGTGCCTTGGATAATAATGAATTTCGTTAATGTCCTCCTATTTAATTTGATTTTCCTTGTATAAGGATTGATGTGAACTTTTAAGAGTAGTTGTGTCTGAGTCTAGATAGGCCTATTCCTCTATGGATTAAACATGCTTCATTGTCTATGACCTATTTTAGGTTGATTTTGTATGCAAAACATAGATCTCCATGTTTTTAGGGTATTTAAGTGGCACAAGTAGTAAAAGTGTGATGTTAGTTGGGTAGGTTAGACATCCTCAACACACTATTATGTTGAGAGTTACATACATACCAATACATTGAGAGGGGATCAAGCCCAACGTATTTCTCCCAATATAAATGTTAGTTTGAATGTCAAATAGATCACTTTGAGTGAGGTTTGAAACTATAAATATGTGTATTTTGAGATTAGGGTGGTTGTAGATGACTATATGTAGAAGTAGGATAGAATAGGGATCAATGACCTTGATTGCGCACTACTTGTTTTGAGCTTATTTGTGTATTTTGCATCTAATTTCTATCTAGTGCATAAATGGATAAAATTAATGTATTTATATTAATTTGGTGATTTTAAAAAGTATGAAATATGTCTAGGCTAACCTAGGTGTCCTAAGAATTAAAAACATATCTATTGTGGTTGAAATTAGGTAAGGGACACTATCATGGTCCCTTGGTCACTAGTGTCATGTGATAGTGTCGAAATAATTGTGTTAGTGTCTAGGTGGTAGAACCTATGGCATTAGGGGCTTGAATCCCTATGGGAAGGATCGGTTCTAAATCTATGATGTATAATGATGTGCAATGCCTACACAAAATTTGGGTAAGGATTGCAAGAGGCCCTAAGATAGGTCTAGGGCTAAGTTAGGGATGGGTAGTCTCAAGTGACACTCATCGCACTCAAATGCCATTTTATATGACTAAAATATCCATCAAAAGACACACTTTTTAAATTAAGATATTATTTAATCCTAACACTTAAGCATTCACATAAGGCACAAAGAGAGCATTGAGCCTTTGTTGTGTTGGTAATGAAAAAATAATTTTAGAGCAGCCATTAAATGAAGCTCGAACATTATGAATATACAAATTAAAACTTTAATCTATGCTATCAATTAATAAAATATTTTATGCATGTAAAACCATTACATTTTAAATGATGTTTTATATGACATACTCATATCCATTCTTAATATCATATAGGTTACATCAAAATGCATTAGCTATAACATAAAATTAGACATATAATAATGGTAAGCTTATCCATTTACATATATATTCTACTATTGATCACTGAATAATCCTAAACAGATGTGTAAGCCAACCCTTTATATAATGGCAATGTGGATATATATAGACAAAACCCCATCTTGGTATCTATTCAAGATAATCAACCCTAAAACTAGATTTGTCTTACCTCAATGTATGGTATCTCCATGGTTCTTACTTTGTATTCTTCCTATATGACATTTTAATCCTATTTGAGATATGATAACTTGGCATCCTAATTGAAAGTAGCAGACAAAAATGTAGTGTGAAAAACTTAGTGAGGATAAAACATAGCAAGGAAAAAATGCAGCAAGGATAAAACATTATAGGAATAAAACATAGTAAAGTATGTGTTGACATAGAAGGTGACACAACTTTTAACTAAAGGTCCAAACTCATGAAATCACATTTTTTCTCTGTTATTTTACTTGTAAATTTGGTGCAATAATTTTCCATCATGAAATGTTAACTACTATCACTAAATGAACTAGACAACAAAAAAATAATGTGATAATCACTAAAATGTCCCAATTATTCTGTTCACCACATTTTTGTGACATTACAAATACTGTTACATTTTTCCTCGTGAATTTTTTTTATCATACTACATTATTGTCATACTACATTTTTACTGCTACATTTTTTATCACTAAATTTTTGTTTGCTATGCTATCACATAGAGCCAATAACTTGTAGCTATTTAATTAATAGTCTTCTCCCATTTAAGATGGAAGAATGAAGTATTTTTCAAGGTTTTCCTTCTTTACGGTCCCTTTTTTTATGTGTATTTATTCCCTTAGAAATAAACCTAAAGTGTCTTCTTAGCTATTCCATGACCTAATTATACCTCAACACGACCTTACTTATAAACAACAATACTTTATCTACTTCATCCAAAACACATATAGGAACCACTAAGATTTCATAAGATTCATTCACTAGATGGATTTATTAGTGTGGTTAGTGTTGTTATAAACAACAGAGAGCTTCCTCTAATTGTATCTCATAATAAAGAGATACTAAATGATATCCCCTATAATGGAAATTTAATCATATGAGATTTTATAAGGGAACATGAAAAAACCAAAAAGAAAGATGGAATTATGGTTGACAATGATTCAATTATCAACTTCTGTAATGAAAAATTTATCAATGGTGTAAGAATTTACCAAGTATACTTAGCTACCACTTCAACAATTATTATGGGATATGATGGAATTACTAGAGATCCAGCTTATTATTATTATTATTATTATTATTATTATTATTATTATTATTATTAGTTAAAGTCCTAAAATGATTTCAAATTTTTTAATATGGTGAAAAATAATGTATCATGTCATATGTTCCTTAGTAGACATTGGATAAATCAAATACAAGTAATCCTATCCACTTCACATCAATTAATGAACCCAAAAAATATCATGACAATAAATTATCAATAGGCAAAGATTTTGAAAACAACAACTTGTATTGATTCATATTGAATGAATTGAAATAATTACAACCCAAACCATGATTAAATAAGCCTCAATTTAGAATTAGAGTTTACATGCAAAAATTTGAAAAAACTAAAATCTAAAAAAAATCTATTTTTAGCAGCTCCTATTTATAGTAAGTTTGGCAAGCAAGCACATGCAAATCTAAAAATCTCTTTCAAAATATCCAAAATAATAAAATTAAACTATCAGATGAAATTCAAATAAGTTTGACATCCATACCTAAAAATATATAATTTATAAAAATAGTAAATTCTTGAAAAAATCATTAAATGATAGTTTTGGACCCTCAAATGATCATGTTTGACCTATAAAAATATCAAAATCAACTCTAAGAAGATAGAGTGTATTAGCACAGCATCAAGAAAAATTAGATAATTGTTTTGGCATGTGGAAGAGCTCAAAAAGAGCTATGGGTTAAAAGTTATGGCCTCTAGAAGATTAGCCTACTTTTTTTGCATCATTTTCCTTTGGTTGAAAACAACTTAACTCCTATGACTTGGCCTAATTATACTACTATAATTTTACTTTATCAATATTATTCATATCCTATTATATAATCCAAGTGTTGTCTTCTTGTTGTAATCCTTCCCTCTATACCAAATACCTATTATAATTCCCTTTCTTTGTGTTCACTGTCTTCATATCTAAAACTTGCACTATTTTTTTTCTTCTTTGGAACCTATTGTTGCCAATTTACTTCTTCATCTTCATCACCTTCAGCATCTTATCCACAAAATTCATATAAATCCAAAACCTTTAATACTCTAGATACATCAAAATTATGTGGTAAACTCACCTTATAAGCATTGATTTATTTTTTTCATAATTTTGCATGGTCTAATTTTCTTGTACTCCAACTTATTGTACGTGCCTTTTGAAAATATTTATTTCCTCAAGTAAACCATTACCAACTCTCCTTAAAATATGTTTTATCTTCTTCTGACATCTGATGTTACTTTATATTTTTCATTACTTTCTTGCAAATTTCTTCTTACTCCTTGAAACTACTACATATATTATGTAAACACTTTTTCATCATCACTAATTCGATTTATAGTTGGTAATTGCGCCAAATCTAAAATACCCATAGGATTACTCCCATAAACAATTTTAAAAAGTGACTTTCCTATTGATCTATTTATTTAACTATTATATGCAAACTCAACTTGTGATAAAGTCAAGTCCCATTACTTAGGCTTCTCTCCCACTATGCATCTCAATAAATTTTCCAAGCTCCTATTCACAACTTCTATCTATCCATCTATTTATGGGTGATACGCACTAATTAATTATATCTTAATAACCATCTTCTTCAATAAAGTCCTCCAAAAATGACTTATAAATTTTGTGTCCCTATCTAAAGTAATAATTTTTAGAATACCATGTAATCTCATAATATCCTTAAAAAATAATTATGTAACTCTTGTGGCATCATTGATTTTCTTACATGTAATAAAATGAACCATTATAGAAAATCTATCTATAACAACAAAAAATTAAATCACTAACTCTATGTTTTTGGTAATCCCAACATAAAATTCATACTCAAATATGCCCATGGTCTTCTTGGAATTGGTAATAGCATGTATAGTCTAGTATTTTGTGCATGTCATTTAGCCACCTGACATATCTTTCTCCTTAAAACATACCTTGTCACATCTCTCTTACGTCTTTGGGCAAAAATATTATTCATCCACCAAAGCTATTGTCTTCCATTTTAACAAAATATCTAGCCAAAACAACACTATGTAATTCTCTTATTATATTGTCTTGTAGAGACACAATTGGAATGCATAATTTTCTCCCTTTGAAAAGATAACCTTCCTATATAAGATACTCACCATGAATATAATTTGTCCCACTTGCAAATGGAGTCTTTCACTACTCAAATACCTTGTCAAAATATGGATCAGTATCATATAATTATTTAATATCTTCAAATTTAACTACTCCATTCACCATAGTAGTTAATAATACTACCCTCATACTCAATACATCAGCTACCTAATTCTATTTTCCTAATTTATGCTTCAACACAAAAGTATACCCCTGCAAGAAAGAAACCCACTTTTCATTCCTACTTTTCAACTTCTTTTGTGTAAATACATCAAATCCTCATGATCTGGATAAAATCCTTAGGCACCAGGTAATGCCTCCAATGTCTTAATAATTATATAATTGTATAAAATTCAATATCATAAGTAGAATACTTTATTCTTACCTCATTCAATTTTTCACTAAAATATGCTACTGGCTTTCCTTCTTGACTCAACACAACACTAATTCCCATAAATGAAGCATCACAATCAACCTCAAACACTTTGTTAAAATCTAGTAATGCTAAAAGTGGTATTTATATAAACTTCTTCATAAATTCAAAGCTTTTTATGGCTGCTCTAGTCCATTCGAATTCCTTCCCTCTTATGCAATCTATTATTGGTGCCACAATATTACTAATTTTTTTAATAAATTTTCTATAAAAAGTTGCTAAACCATGGAAACTTCTTGCCTCTATAATGCTTCTTGGAATAGGCCACTCAACAATTTTATTTATATCTTTTCTTCATCCATTCTTACACCATCTATTAAAACTATAAATCCCAAAAATACCAAACTATTCTACATAAACTTGGACTTCTTTAAATTTGCATACAACTTTTCCTTTCTAAACAAATCTAGTACCATTCTCAAATGTTGTAAGTGCTTCTTATTTAGTCTTATTGAATATAAAAATATCATCAAAATAAACAACCAAAAACTTACCAATATATTTTCATAGCACTATATTCATCACCATCAAAAATGTGCTAGGTGCATTGGATAATCTAAATGACATTACCATCCACTCATATAAGCCATACTTAGTTTGAATGTAGTTTTTCTCTCATCTCCTTCATGAATTTGAATCTGATAATAACTAATCCTTAGATCAATCTTGGTAAAATGTTTTTCTCTTACAAGTACATCCATCATATCATCTAAATGAGGTATAGGAAACCTATACTCGATTTTAATTATATTAATTGCTCTACTATCCACACACATTCTCCATCCTCCATCTTTATTTGGAGTTAGAAATGATGGTTTTGCACATGGACTCATACTCTCCCTTATCACCTTATTTCTTAGCAATTTAGTAACCTATTTATTTAATTATGCATGTTCTGTTGAACTCATCATATAAGCTTCTTGATTGGGTGGAGTTGATCCTAAAATCAAATCAATGTGATGCTGAATATCTCTCTTCAGTGATAAACCATCTGTAACTTATCAGGCATTATAACATCTACATATTCTTTCAACACTCTTTCTACCTCTTGCTTGGTATTGGCACCATTTATGTGTCCTCATTCTTTGCTACTAATACATAACAACAACTTACTACTTTCATATCTTAGATAAATTATTTCAGTGGAGAGCATGCTTTTTGTCTTCTCTTCCTCTTTAAGAGATTACAAAACTAACTTTGTACCATCTTTCCAAAAAGTGTACATGTTCTTTGCTCCTTCATGAATTACTTTCCTATCACATTTTCATGGTCTCCCCAATAACAAATGACATGCATCCATCAGAATAACATCACACCATATTTCATCATTATATGTTTTTCCTATATAAAACTTGATTAAGAACCTTTTATCTACTATAACCTCTTTCCCTTTATTAAATCATGAAATTTGATAAGGATTAGGATTCTTTTCACATTGAAAATTTAGTTTATCTATCATTTATTTACAAACCATATTTTCAAAATTACTGCCATCTATAATTACTTTGCATACCTTTCCACCCAAAGTACATCTTGTTCAAAAAATATTCGATCACAACCATGCATCACCACCTTATTTATTATGCACTTGTTCCTTACTTAGAATGATCATTGTCTTTCTCATCATGAGATTATCTCCAACATTTATTGGTGCAACTTCAGTATTTTGTTCTTTTATCTCATCCTCAACTAGATTCACACTTGGGCAATCCTCTTGCCTCCTTTCTTGATCTTGATAGTGAGGACACTCAAATGCTTTGTGCCTTTCTTCTCCACATCTATAACATACATAAGATCTATGATGATTAAGAATCCATCCTCTAGTACCACTGTAACCTCATCCTCTCTAAAATCCTCTTCCTCTTTATTCATATTGAAACCTTTGCTTATTATCATCTTACCTTTCTTCACCATGTGATGATTCACCTCTATTATTATTAGACCCACCTCTCATGGTATTAAACCCACCTCATCCACTTATTGGAGGGGATCCACCTCTTCTTGGACCAAGAGACATTCTTCTAAAATTTTATTTATTTTGTTTTTATTCTACCTTCAAAGCTAATTAATAAGCCTCTTCCATTTAAAGTATTGTATGCATGCTTAATTCATATTAAATAAAAAATTTCAAACCATTTATATACCTTGCATCCATCTTCTCTTATGTTTCATCATGATCCACTTGTATTAAAATATTATAAAATTTATCTGTATACTCTTGTATACTATGATCTTTTTGTCTCAAATTTTGAAATCTTCTATATATAGTTTATGCATAATCCACAGGAAGAAATTTATCCCTCATCTTCTTCTCCATATTTTTTTATGAATTAATATTCTCTTTAACTTTCCTCCATATCTCTTTCCACAAGTTATACCACCAAATCATTACATGACCTTTAAATTTAGTGGATGAAAACCTTATCTTCTTGTCTTCTCTCATAGTCTTTCACTTAAAGAATTTCTCCATGCTATTCATCTAGTCTATCCACTACTATGGTTTTAAACTACCCCCATAATCTAGAACATCAAGCTTGATTCCTTCATTTCTTCCTTCTAAATCCTGAAACATAATCTCTTCCATCGATGGTGGCTACTCTTGATATTCTTCTTCTTCCTAAACATATTTATCATGATCTGTATCCTCCTCATCACCACCTTGTCCTTTTTTTTGGTTGTTGATAACCTCAATTAATTATTCCACTTGCATCTAAAGCTCTTGTATAGTCCAATTCATCTATGCAATACCTCCTTGTCCTCTCATCATGTCTTACTCATATAAGATTAAAACTTGCTTTGATACCAGATAATGAACTCAAAAACTATCAAAATAATAAGTTATCGATAGGCAAAGCTTCTGAAATCAATAAATTGTCTTGATGCATATTGGTTGACTTTAAATAATGACAACCCAAACCATGCTTATATAAGATTCAATTTAGAATTAGATTTGACATGTGAAAATTATATATATATATATATAATATATATATATATATATATATATATATATATATATATATATATATATATATATATATATATATATATATATATATATAGCAGCTTCTATTTAGAGTAAGTTTCACATGCAAGCATGCATATCTCTACAAATCTTCCAAAATATCCTTAATTCTAAAGTTAACCTATCAAATGAAATTCAATTGAAGTTTACATTTGGACCTAAAAATATACCATTTTTAGAAAATAGGGAATTCTTGAAAAAATCATTAATTAATAATTTTGAACCCTCAAATGATAATGTTTAGCCTCTAAAAAATATTAAAATCAACTCTAATTAGATATATCAGCTTTGGAAAGAATTGAACTTTTTGAGATGGTTGTTTTGGCATGTGGAAGAGCTCAAAGAGGTTATGGGTCAGAAGTTATAGCCTCTGAAAGATTGGCCTATTTTCTTTGCATTGTCAATGTTTAATTTTTTTCATGAGAATCAAGTTATAACTATTCATAGAGATGTCTATTATCAAGTACAATATTTTTTTGATAATAACTATTTTTTATGAAATACTGAATTAATAACTAGTTATAGACCTTGTGTAAGAGATATAATATTAAGTAACCCAATATTACACATACAAGGGTATTTTTATCACAATGGATTGTTTTTGCACCCATAGATGAGCTTCAATGCCATCAAATTATTCATGAAAACATTCATATAATATATCATACTATTATACTATAATATAGAGTATATGACATAAATGGTGATAATTATGACATAAATTAGATAGATAATGAACCTGAATAATATGAACGTAAAGAAATCAATACACATTGTACTTATAAAACAATACTCTATATTGATCATATGGAATAATTTAAATAATTACAATCCATGCATAAATAAACCTCAACTTAAAATTGGAATTGACATGCAAAATTCAAAACTCTAAAAAATAAAAATAAAATTTGACCTATTATTTTTAACAACTATTTTTAGTAAGTTTTGCATGAAATCACATGCATCCCAAAAAATATACAAAAATATTATACACACTAAAATTAGCCTATTAGATAAATTTCAATTGAAGTTCACATTTGGTTACAAAAATATACAATTTCTATAAATATAATAATACCAAAAAATACTAAAGTGCATTTTTGGAGCCTCAGATGGTCACATATGGCCTTCAAAAACTATCAAAAACATACATAATTTGAGAATTTGGGTTATGGATTAATCATATCTTTGAGATAGTCATTTTGGTGTGAAGGATATCTCAAATGGGGCTAAGGATAAAAAGTTATGGCCTCCAAAATTTTGGACTCATTTTTCACATCATTCTCCTACGGTTGAAAACAACTCATCTCCTACAAGTTGATATGATTTTACTATTGCTATTTGTTCTTGTCAATCTTCTTTAGATCCCATTTTGAAATTATCTATATGGTGTCTTCCTTCTGTAATCATTCCCATAGTACCAAGTACCTATCATAACTTCTTTGCCTTGAATTTACTATCTTCTTATCCAAAACTTCACTATCTTTTCTTTATTCTTTTTGGGTACCTATTTTTTCCAATCTACTTATTCATATTCTTCACCTTCACCATCTTCTACATGGAAATCATATAAATAAAAAACATTAAATACTATAAATTTTTCAAATTTTTGTTGTAAGCTTACCTCATATGCATTATCATTAATTTTATTCACAATTTTTAAGGGTCCAATTTTATTATACTTCATCTTCTAATATGTGCCTTTCAGGAATATTTCTTTTGTCAAATAAACCATCACCAAATATCATTATTAAAATACCTTTGACCTTGTTTTGACATTTGTTATTTGCTTTATATTTCTTATTTATTTACTTGAATTTTATTCTTACTTCTTCTTGTTCAACTAATGTAGATGATTTACAAATGCTTCTACATCATCACTAACTTGTTGTGTAAATGGTAATTCACCAAATCTAAACACCCATAGGATTTATTCTATAAAGAATCTGAAATGATGATTTTATTGTTGATCTATTCACTAAACTATTATGTGAAAACATAGCTTATGGTAAATCCAAGTACCATTGCTTGGGCTTCTCTTCACTATGCATCTCATAAAAAATATGAAGCTCATGTTTACAAATTCTATCTACCCATCTATTTGTAGGTGGTATTCATTACTAAATTATAGCTTGGTTCCCATCTTCCTCCATAAAGTCCTTTAAAAATACTTAGCTATTTAATGTCCTTAGTTGATGTAATGGCTTTTATAACACCATGCAATCTCACAATATCTTTAAAAATAGTTTTATAACTCTAGTGGCATCATTGGTTTTCTTACATGCAATAAAATAAACCATCTTAAATAACCTATCTAAAACAAAATATTAAATCATTACCTCTTTATGTGGTTGGTAATCCCAACAAATAATCATACTCAAATCTATCCATGGTCATCTTGGAATCGATAAAGGCATGTAAAACACTATATTCTATGCATGTCCTTTATCCACCTAACATATCCTACACCTTGAAATATATATTTTCACATTTATATTCATATTTGGACTAAAATACTTTTCCTCCACCAAATCTATTATCTTTGTCTTGCCAAAATGTCCACTTAAACCACCATTGTGCAATTTTCTTATAATATGGTCTCGTATAGGCCCAACTAGAATACATAATTCTTTTCCTTTGAAGATATAACTATCTTGTATAAGGTACTCATAATAAGTATTATTTGTCTCACCTATTAATGGATTCCTATATTGCTCAATTATTTTTCCAAAATCTGGATCAATATCATACACTTCCTTAATAACTTCAAAACCAACTACTTTACTCACCATAGTATTTATCAACCAAACTCTCCTACTCAAAGCATCAACTACATCATTTTGTTTTCTTTATTTATACTTCAACATAAAAGTATATCCCTATAATAAAGACACCCACTTTGCATGCCTATTATTTAGCTTCTTTTGAACTTTCACATACTTCAAGGCCTTATAATAATTAAATAGGATAAACTCCTTAGGCACTAGGTAATGCCTTCAATGTCTTAATACTTATACAATTACATAAAATTCAACATCATACGTAGAATACTTTGTCCTTATGTCATTCAATTTATTACTAAAATATGCTATTGTCTTTATTTCTTAACTCAACATGACACCAATTCCTAGAAATGAAGCATCACAATCAACCTCAAATGCTTTACTAAAATCTAGGATGCTAAAATAATCTTTTTTTCAATCTTCTTCTTTAACCACTCAAAGCTTTCAATTGTTGTTCTTGTCCATGAAAATTATTTTTCTCTCTTACAATTTTTTATTGGTGTAATAAGAATACTAAATTATTAATGAATTTTATGTAAAAATTTGATAAACCATGGAAACTTCTTACCTATGTTATTCTCTTTAGAATAGGTCACTCAATAATTGTCATTAATTTTTATTCATCTATTCTTACACCATTTAATAAAACTACATATCTTAAAAATACCAAACCATTATGCATGAACCTACACTTCTTCAAATTTGTATAGATATTCTCCTTTATTAACAATTCTAATACCATTCTCAAATGCATTAATTGTTCATCTTTATTTTTACTACATATAAAAATATAATCAAAATAAACTACCACAAACTTACCAATTTAATTTCTTAACACTATGTTCATCACCCTAATAAATCTGTTGGGTATATTAGATAATATGAATGTCATCACCATTCACTCATATAAACCATATCTAATCTTGAATGTTGTTCTCCATTCATCTCCTTCATGAATTTGAATTTGATAGTATCAACTCCTTAGATCAATCTTGGTAAAATATTTTTCTCTTGTAAGAACATCAATCATGTCATCTAAATGAGGTATAGGAAATATTTATTTGATTATAATTTGATTTATTTCTCTACTATCTTCACACATCCTCCATGCTCCATATTTATTTGGATTTAACAATATTGGTGTTGCATAAAGACTCAAGCTCTCACTTATTACACCCTTCCTCACCAATTTAGTAACTTGTTTATTCAATTTTGCATGTTCTGTTGGACCCATATTTTAATATGTTTGATTGGGTAGAGATGATCCTAGAGTTAAATCAATATGATACTAAATATCTCTCTTTTGGTGGTAACTCACCAAATATAAAATCTGCATATTCTTTCAACACTACTGTTACTTTTATTGGTATTTTCACCACTTTTGTGTCTTCTTTCTTAATTACTAATGTATTAAAAGAACCTACCATATTCATATCTTTCATAAATTATTTTTTGGGAAACATGCTTTGAACTGACCCTTCTTTAAGAGGTAACAAAACTACCTTCATACCACCTTTCCATTAACTATATGTGTTCTTTGCTCCATCATGAATTACTTTTCTATCAAACTATCATGACCTTTTCAATAACACATGGAATGCATCAATAGGTATAACATCACGCCATATTTCATCCTTGTAATGTTTTTCCTATAGAAAACCTAGATTAAGTGCCTTTTATCTAATTTAACTTCATTCCTTTTCTTAAACCATGAAATTTGATAAGGATTAGGATTTTTTCACACTGTAAACCTAATTTCTTAATCATGTCTTTATAAACCATATTTTCACATGTACCACCATCTATAATTAATTTATATATCTTACCTCCTTAAGTGCACCTTCTTCAAAAAATATTTATTCATGGCTATGCATCACCACCTTATTTATTATACACATGTTATTTCTTTGGAGTAATCATCATTCTTCTTAGCAAAATATTTTTCCAATATCTATTGATGTAACTTCAATATTTTGTTCTTATGTCTCAATCTCAACTAAATTCACTCTTGGGTTATCCTCCTACCTCCTTTCATGCTCTTGGTAGTGTGGACACTCAAACACTTCATGTCCTTCTTCTACACATCTATAAAAAATATAATATCTACATTGATTTAGAAGCCATCCTCTACCACCACCATAGCTTCATCCTCTCCAAAATCATCTTCCTCTTTATTGGTATTGAAACCTTTGTCTATTGTCTATTATCTTTCTACATGATGTGATGATTATATTCTAGTGGTATTAAACCCACCTATATTTAAATTGAATCTACCCCATCCCCTTATTAGAGGGGATTGTCCTCTTCTTGCACCAATAAAGTTTCTTCTAAAATTCTATCTATTTTTTTATTATGTTGTATTCAAAGATAATTGATAAGCCTCTTCCATGAAAAGTATTTTATGCATTTTTAATTCATCTTGAATAATAAACTTCAAACCATTTACATACCTTGCAACCATTTGCTATTATTTTTCATCATGTTCCACTCATATGAAAAGATTGTAAAACTCATCTGTATACTCTTGTATATTGTAATTCTTCTACCTCAAACTCTAAATCTTCTATATAAGGTTTCTACATAATCTATGGGAAAAAAATCACCTTCAGCTTCTTCCCCATCTCTTTCCATGAGTTGATCTTTTGTTTACCTTTTCTCTATTTTTCATTCTGCATGTGATCCCACCAAGTCATTACATGACCCTTCAATTTTGTACATGCAAACTTTACCTTCTTGTCTTCTCTTAGAGTTTTCCATTCAAAAAACTTCTCCATGTTATTCATCCAATCTATAAATTCCTCTAGTTTTAAACTTCCTCCATAATCTAGAATGTTAACCTTGATTTCTTAATTCTTTTCCTCTAAATATCTAACCATTCTCTACTTTATTAGTTCATTGTATATGTTCATGTTGTTCCTCCTCTTGAAAAATTTACTTCTTCATGATCTATGTCTTCATCTAGTTCATCTTCTACTCTCCTTTGTACACCTTGAATTTTAACAATTTAAATTAATTTTTATACTTGCGTCTACAACTCTTTCATAGTCATATTCATCTAACACATTCTTCCTCATCCTCTCACAATTTTTTCACACCTCCAAGATTTGAACTTAATTTCCTGATACAAAATAATGAACCAAAATAATATCAAGGTAAAGAAATCAATGGCATAGTAATTATGAAATAATACCATATATGGATCGTATTGAATAATTTAAATAATTATAAACCATTCATAAATAAACCTGAAATTGGAAATGGAGTTGACATGCAAAATTGGAGACTCTAAAAAATAAAAAAAACTTGACCTGTTATTTTTAACAGTTGTTATTTTTAGTAAGTTTTGCATGAAAACACATGTAGCCATAAAAATCTTAAAAAATATTCTAAATACTAAAATTAAACTATCGAACAAATTTCAATTGAATTTCACATCTGATTACAAAAACATATAATTTTAAAAAATATATAAATACTAAAAAATACTAAAATACATTTCAGACACACAAATGGTCACATATGCCCTCATAAAAATATCAAAAATGTCTATAACTGAATAATGCAAGTTATGACTCAATTATCTTTTTGAGATGGTCATTTTGGCAAGAAGGAAAGTTCAAACTAAGCTATGAATCAAAAGTTATAGCCTCCATAAATTTGGACTCATTTTATGCATCAATATATTTCTTATACTTGTGTATCTCAACATCATAATTTGGCATCAATAAATAGATGTGATTTGACTTTTATATGATATGATGATGACTAAATCAAATATGATTGTATCATTGGTAATTTTTTCCTAACTAAGTCCTTAGGGTTGTAGGCAAGTATATTTTCTTAATGTACATATTTTTATTTTTACTTGTTTCTCTTCTAAATATTGGCATGTTTATATCTTTTTTTAACCTTTTGATTCCTATAATTGGTGTCTAATTTTGGGAATGCCTACCCCTTTCTCTTTTTTATTATGTGTTTAGTCACCCACTTGAGTCTTTATTTTTTCTCTTATTTCTTCATTCTAATTTCCCCTTTGTTTTAGCATGCCTTTAGATTTGTGTTCTTCTTAATTTTTATTTTGATTATGCTATGATATTCAAATCAATTATTTTATTTTACAGTGCTTCTCTGAGTATGTATCATTTATTTCACTCTAGATTACATATTACAGTTTATTTTCTTTTGCATGTCATGATTCTTTCATATTTTGGTTTTATTTTTTATCTTCCTATAGTTTCATTTTCCTTCTCTTTTCATTTTTATACATTTTTATCACATTAGATCTTGTTTTTCCTTTTTATTAGTTATCTTTATTGATATTTTTTTGTTTTGGTGCCATCTAAAAATCCTAAGCTAACATTTCAAATTTTAATAGAAAATTTAATCTAGAGTACACGTAAAATATACCTAGGTTAATTAAATTATAATGAATGTAGTGGGTAAATTATAAAATATACCTAGGCTATATATTTATTAATATTTCATATGGATCTATCACTTGATCTTATATATTTTAATATATTTTTCTTGATAAAAGTGTCCTTATATATGTTTATTATTATTTTATATGTTCATGTGTATGTTATGTTGCCTATATATATATATGCATGATTCATGTTTAATTATATTTTTACTATGATTTATTCATTCTTATTTCCATGGATATATTCCAATGTATGTCTTTAGGTTTATTGGTATGTATACTCTGTGTCTAATGTGGGCTCCTTATTTTCCTATCTACTCTATGTTTGACGTATGTTTTATTTATAATTTTTGTTTGAATCATTTTTTATATCTACTCTATGTTTCATCTTTATTTAGTGCCTATAATGTAATTTCTCTAGCTTTATTATGGTTTCCCTACTTAATCTATCTAGTCTATGCTTTGTGTTTTTAGTATGTGTGTTGTGTGCTTACTTTGGGTTTAGTGTTCCTTCCATTATTTATCTTTCTATTTTTTTGGTATGTTTACTATGTGTTTGGTGATACTATATAATATATCAAGCATTTTTTCTTTTTGATTGGTCACATATGCCATGTATTTATTTTTATAACTACCAATTTTTTTCTATATTTTACGGTATCATGATCTATATAATGCATAACACTTAATTTATCTTGTTTTCCTAATAAATATCATATATTTGTTTACAAGTTATTTCCTATGTTTTTATGATATCTATTATGAATATAATACCTAGGGGAAATATTTCATACTTGTGTTTGACATTACTATATATGTTGCTACACTTTATATATCTTGTCTTGTTAGATCCATATGTTGTGGGATTTATGCTATTTTCATTATTCATATCTGGGGGAATATTACTCCTCCTCTTATAATGTTTATATTTTTCCCATGTGGGGAATATTACTAATGCATTTATATGGATTAAATAATAGGCATGTGTGGAGAAATTTAATTATAACTCAACTTCTTTTATGATGACATATTTTTATGTTAGACATTGATAATTTTATTTCAGATCTTACACACAATGAACATAATACATTTATTTTTAAATGTTTGGTTCATATGTTCATCTCTCATGTAAAAATTTGGCATATATTCAACTCATTATAACCAAACTATAGAATCTAGACTCTAAGCTTCAATAATAATGTGCATATTTTGCTTCTATAAAATAGGGCATTAATAATTTTGTTTTACTCTTAGACATATTTAATATAAAATACACATTATTTTTTATTAGGGATAAGAATTTGATTTTTTAAAATTAGGAACCCAAACCCTAGAAATGAAACACACAACCAAGGCCTAAGAAGCCAAATATTACAGAAATCATTACTACACTACAACACATAAAAATAGCTAAAAAATAGCTATCAATTCCCCTCCAAAAAAACTTGAACATTTGAGCTGAAAGGGTAAAAAATGAAACCAACTTCCTACCACCAAAAAAACTGAAGAAAATCTACATCTGAAGTTGTTCTCCAACTTCATTAATTTCTTTCTACTTATGATCCTTCCCTAGTATTTTCTTTTCCAGATCTAAGGATCATATTGGAAGGTTCAAATATAATTTTTCAACATCTTTTTTAATTTCTAACAACCATGATACATTCTTTCCCATCCCATTTATCTATATAAATAGGGATGTTAATATGAAAAGAATCATCTGATTGTGATTTTTTTGGTATATTAGTTGGCTGAAAATCTGCATTAGGTTCACAATTAGATTTTGTTTCTAAAAATATTATATTGCCTTCAATAGGCTCTAATAATATATTCTCTTTGTAGGACACCTCTTTGTTTAGATCCTGTGAAGTCTCAGGAACTTAATTAGCTAAAATGAAGTCCACATTTTCCCCATCAGCAAGTTTTGAAATGGTATTCTTCCACCAACATACAAACCTCTTCTTCTTATAGAAATTGTAACTTGAAGCTAAATGCCCTGTACATCAAAACATCTTATACAATGAAAAACAATAAGCCTTCATAATCAAGAGATTGTTTCCAAATTCGATCTTTAATCTTAAGCTCAATAAACTCATGGAGATCCACATAACAATCTAGATTAACAATAATATAGCATATGTGGGATAGAAAATTTTGAAATAAATAGAGTCTAATTTCATAAAATATCCTCAAGAATTTACCACCAAATTAAATAAATATGAAGTCCAAAGTTGAAGTGGTAAATGAGACAATCTTACCCATATTGGCTCGACATTGAAATTTCAGTGAGGGGGTTAAAACTATGACACCATGGCTTGAATAATAGCATGTTTGGTTCCTATCTCCCTAATTTTTCCTTAAATATTACCTCAAAAACCTCAATATTATTGAAAATAATGATAAAAAATCCCCTTGCAGATGGAAAAATTTAAAGTGAATCCTGCATGAGAGGACTCTAATCCTCTAAGATCCATTCACTAAAATCCTTGAGGAAAGGCCAAAAATTTTGGAAATGGAAAATCATCCTAGATTTAGCTAATATTGTCTCCCACTCCAATACTATAGAAAGGTGTTCCCCTTTAAAATAAATTTAAGTGCTAGATATAGCAGGTTTTAGTGGCTTCTCCTACCTCTTCCTAGTATTGACATTAGCTAACTTGGCTACCTCCACATATGAGGGTCACTTCTCCTCATTAATACAGACCTTCTCATAATCTAGATCTAAAATTCTACCTCCATATAAAATACCTTTGAATTTAATTAAGGGATCAAATAAGTGTAACCTCTTAGTCTCACCAATCTACTCATCCATCATAACCTCTGACTGAATGTAGCAACCCCACTGGGGTCACTCGAAAATATGTGAATTTTTTTTATTAATTAAACACATATACTAAAAATAGATTCACCAAAAGAATCAATACATACTATAGGAAATACTTAAATCATGATTATAGAAATCAAGAATATTACATCACATATCACTTATCTCTAATATCATGAGAGCACATCATAATGAAAATATATAAATTAGTTATATTACCTCAATCATAGATGATACATGTTTACATCTACCACTATCAATGTATAATAATAAGTAATTACAACTCTTAATGATGATATTCAATAATATCTATAGTAAAATACAATGTACATATAATATACATGGCTCCCCTAGAGTATAGTTCCCGAACTCAAATATATGTGGCAATCTCAAGTGTCATCTTGATAAGTAGTACTATTGTAGGGAGGGAAAGCATCATCTGAGTGTTTTTCACACCATCTATGAGCCAATGATCCCTTGCACTAATCTCAATAGGAAATAGATCTCCTTTCACAAATGAGTAGATAGTGATGGCATAGGAATCCAAAGAGATAAGAAAGTATTTGTGTGTTGTATTATTTATATATTAAACATGTAGTGTATCATAGAAAACTATTATATTATAACTTATCATAAATATATAAATCATACTCATGAAATGATAATGTGTTACTAAATACTTTGACCCAAAGTTTTATGAATAATAAAAATAAAAATATATAGATCAATTAGATTTATACACACCACTTGATCAGATTACCTTCATTTATCATTATGATTATAATAAGTTAGAGAATTTTATCTCACTCCTTACTCAATATCAGTAATGTAGATTAGTCAAATATAATTTAAATACAAGATTCATTTAATTTACATCCTACTAACAAACACATCATATAGCATGTTAAACATAGGAGTAACCAAAGCATACATTTATTCCATCTAATGTATCAATAAATCTTACATTATTTTCTATCTTATACTAGAAATAATTACTATAGTTTATACCACCTAAATAAATACATATTTAGTTGTAAATTTTCACTAACACAATTAGTTTTCAAGCATACTACTCCCTATGATAACCCATATTACCATAGTCTAGTATTCAAAGACATAACTACTATTTTTTCACAATCAATCATATAAAGTAGGCTTAATACATAAAAACATAAGTTTCTATTCAGGTAACTAGATATAATGAAGCAAGTCATAATTTTCACAAAAAATAATAATGTACCATCATAACATTCCTTAAACTCTCAATGTTTTATGCACACATACATAAAGTCTTACTAATTATCACAAAACATACTATTCATAGTAGTAACTTATATATATATATATATATATATATATATATTATATATATATATATATATATATATATATATATATATATATATATATATATATATATATATATATATAATTAGTTATACATAGATGTGAGTCTAACCATAATAATTATAGTATGTGCCATCTAGATATAACATACATTTATATTGTAGTACTCTATGATATTGCATAATATCATAGTTCACAACTAGATAAAAACATAATCAAACTTATGATTTCAAAAATCAAACGATCCATATACATAATAACAATCAAACAAGTACATGATTATAGCACCCAAGTATACTCTAAATTTAAATTGCATACTAAAATTCAAAAAATATATAAATCAAAAGCATGCATAATGATGTATCATTATGCACTATATATATTTTTTAAACTTGTATATATTAATATATTCATAACATGTACTGCACACTAGTCTTCGATGTTGTCTGAATATATCCTAACAGTCATTTATGATACAAATCTAGATTTTTGTAAAATTTATACAATTATTTTATCCATGAACATTCGCGATATGAATTGAGTACTATAATCAATAGAAATTGTATTCAAATCCACCATATAAGGCATTTGCAAGGTTATTTTAAGTGTTTATGCTCTACACCAGTCCATGTATTTTATCTAAATATATATTGCCACAAGTTCGATTCCATCAACCCATTTTTCCCAAAACTACTGGAGCTTAAAAATAATTACCTCATCCTTACAAGGTTAGAAATAGAAATGGAATATAGATTTAGACTCCACACAACACATATATATATGTATACCTTCATAGTTTTGAATGTTAATTTATACCCACCTAATATATATGACAATATTACAATAGATTGATTATTATTGTTACTACCTATACTAGTATCAGTGATATCATTATTACTCACACAATGGAGTCAAGCATCTACCTCATTATATTCTAATATAAGAGTCAATATATGAATATATTCTATTAATTAATATATACTGTGATATTAGATCCCATATGCTCAACAGACAAATAGATCAGTGCTATTAATATGAAATATATGATATTAATTAACATATATTGATACAATCCCATTTATTAACATGTTTAGTGACAAAACCACATGTAACTAGTTATGATACCAGAGTATAACATTGTGTCTTATATCCCATATCAATGACCAAAAATATGGGAAATATATACTATGTAAGTGACAATATACTTATCCCTCATAGTTATGGCTTCTTTGGAAAGTGAGAAACCTTACATATAATGAGGCAATTTATATATCCATGTTTTATATTAGTATTTATCAATATATTAAAATACATATATGGGTTATATCTACACATGAAATTATAACATGCATCAAGTATTACACATTATATAGGTATTATATGTTAATCTACGGGTACCTTATATACCATATATACCTATTTATAGTTATAAAATTATTCTGTATATCTTCAAATGGTATACAGACTATTTCTATCATTAGTTTTCTATTGCTACTACATATACACTAATAGTACATACATAAAAATGGTACATCCTACTATTTATCTTTCGCCTATTTACGCCATTCTGATGTCCATTTATCGTCACATCTGACGAAGATGATACAGTAAAATAACTGCCTTTTCCAATTTATACATTTATATATGTATTCCTTTGCATATATAGAACCACTTGTTCTATACAATGAAATACATCATGCTATTTATAATGAAATTAATACTCACATTTTTATATATGTGGCATAAAATACAATGTAGAGGTATTCAAATATAAAACTCAAGGGTATATACAGTGACACACATATTTTAGGAGATAGATATAATGAGATACTATGTATTATATAATGTAATACATAGATCAAGTGGTATATGCAGTGAGACACACAATTATATACAGTGAAGTGGTATATATAGTGAAACATAATTTTATACAGCTAATCCATTATAATAAAAAATATAGTGCTGGCTATATCTATATGGATTCGTCAAGTGGTCAATTCCGGTAATAAACATATACAATGATCAGGTGACAAAATTACCATTAGACTATGGTATAACTGTTCTAATTAAGATATATATAATGTCAAAATACTACGATTTATAAAAGACAGTCAAACTGATTTACAAAAGGGCTACAATGGGAATAGTTATTTGATATAATTATCCAATTCACTTGTATCTTTTGCAAGTTGCTACATACTTTTAGCAAATCACAAACTTAAGGATTTATTCAATTTATAAGTAACATACTCCATACTTATATTTATATACCGAATCTCTATTCTATGAATATGTGTAAAATTATTTTTTCTTATTAAAATTATTGACCAAAATAAAAGACTTATTTTAAACTCACATACATAGCTATTTCAATATATCACAAATAGTGATTTCAATTATTATGCCCAATGATTCCAAATATTAAACAAAATGACTTCAATGAATATACTAACTCAATTAAATAGGAAAAGTGCTGGTTATACTCATACGATGACGCCAATCAATTAGATATGGATACACTCACAAAGGTAAATACTCAGAATCAATATTCAATGACTCGATATATATTTTCAATAATATGAACTATATAATTATTGATATAGCATACAGTTAACTTTAATAATTTTAAATAAACCAAATACATGTCTATATAATATCAACTATATGACATATAATTGAGGGTATAAATCTATAATTAATGCTGATCAAGTATGGCATAGAAATATACATTATCATTCCAAAAAATTTCATGGTCATATATTAAAATAGAAAGCATTGCCTACCTAGTAAGTTGAACTAAAAAATCTCCTTCCACGCTTCCTTTTTCTCTTGTATGTAACACCTTATTCTTGTCTACCTCTTCAATTTTCTTCCAGATAATACTTGTGCTCTTCCTTTCCACAACCACACAAGTTAAAAAGGGTGTAATCCTTTTTTCTTTAAATATTTTTCTTGTTTTTCTTTGAAAACTCTCTTTTTGTTTTTCTCACCTTTGTTCCTTTTGTTTTATTTTTAAGAAGGGCCTTCTTTTTTTCTATTTTTATGTTTTTGCCCAACTTGACTTTTCCTTCTATTTTTTATTGTCTTTGTCCATTTTCCATCATAAATTATATTTTTATTTATTTTAACATTAAATATCAAAATTTCATTATTTTATTAAATTGAATTAACATCGATAAATGTTATAATAATTTAAATGGCAATTTTTTAAATTACTAACAATTCATATTTTTAAATATAATTATGTTAATAACATTTCTACAAGTATTAGTGACCAATGATACCATTTACACTACACAAATTCATAAAGCTATTGAATTATATTAGGAAACCATAGAAATTGACTTTCTAAGACAAGTAGAAATAAACACACCATGCATAAATCATTTTTAATGCATTCTAGCATATGTTAATTATTGTGGTGTGTATAGGGTTCTCATCAAATTTCTATTCTTTTTTGATGTCTTCATCTACGTTACCCTCTCCGATAATGCTCTCATTCTGGTACACTTTGAGGGATAGGTTATCTTACATCAACCTCATAATAAAATAAGTAGTTAGATCATATCATCATGATAACCATATAAAATAATATATTATTAAAATAATATATCCATATATTTGTAATATAAACACACACTACAATTAACTCACAATAGTGCAAACATGTACCTAAGCAATATCCTAATGTCCCATAATAGTATATATCTCAAAGCTTAGTCCAAAAATATAACCCAATCAGATGTGTCAACTATAAATATTCATAAATAATCAAATAATTTTTTAAGAAAGTAATCAAGATGTAATACTGAAACACGGTTAGACTCTAATCATGTTTAACTGCATCTTTCCATGCCCTTTTCAATAATTCAATCTACAAGTCTGTCGCTTAATCCTTCATCATGCTTCCATTCATCACTCCACCAAAGTGATGGAACCCTAAAATCATAGACATTTGCTTAGATTTTCTATCAATAATGCATTGATAACATCATTTTCTTATTATTAATAATTGAAAATAATAATATATTCTAACTTACAAATTGTATACACAAAATACAAGACTTACCAATCCCAATTTTAGCACACAGTCTAGAAATAAGAAAAGTAGAATAGTTAATTATAATCATATTCAAGTCCTTAATACATGAAATTTATTAAGCTATATTAGTAATATTAGTTATACAACAAATTTTAATCAACAAATTTTATTAAGCTATATTAATAATATTAATTATATAACAAATTTATTAAGCTATAATATTAGTCCTTAAAAAAATAATGTATATTAGGAAAAGTCAAGTTAGGCAAAAACATAATTAAAAAAACAAAAAAAAAAAAAGGCCCTTCTTAAAAATAAAATAAAATATTTAATGATTTTCTAATCAATATTTAATAAAACCAATAATGGGTTTGGTATTACTAGTTTATGAAAACCAATAATGAATTAATTAAGGAAGTAAGATAATATACATACGTATTAAGGTGACAATATTTAATGATTTTTTTTATCAATATTGATTAAATTTTGGTTAGTTAAGTTGATTAGTTGGTTTTTAAAATAAATAAATGAAGTGAGTAGGGTTTTCATTATTCTCCTTGGATCGATACTTTTTTTTTAATTATTACATATTTTTATAATATTGTATTTTTTAGGAGCATTTATCACTTTATTTTTATCCATGCAAATGGGTGCATATAATGTATATTATTTATTGTCAAATAAATTTTAATTCACAAAATCTAAATAATATAACATTATATTTAAATTTCATCTCTTTTATTTCTTTAATTTTTTTCTTATGAAAAGAAATATTAGAGTTATATTTTATATATATCTCCATTATTAATATTCACCAACCATCAGCCTCATTACATGAGAAATAAAGACGCTAGCCACACCCCTGGAAGGTTAGATAAAGTTATTATTGGAGTTAATTTTCAACTCTTCACTTTATTTAAAGAGTCAGCGTGTCTCTTTTTTAAACAAAATTATTCTTTGATTTTTTTCTAAAGTATTTTCTATAGCTTCTAAGGATTCTCCCTTAGTAGAATTTTAATGCACATTTTTTTATGTTCTTACTACTTTGATCCATATTTCAATAATATATGGGGTCTTTTTTCGATGGACCAATTTCAGCATTAAAAATTCGTGTTTCTTAATTCTTTGATGGTATGACTTTAGGGGGAGTATTATTTTTATTATTTTTTACTTATGATTCATTATTTAGCGGTTGATCTTACAATTATATTTTTCCTGTTCCATCACAAGGTAGGATATCAATACATTTATTAACCTTGCTCTTTTATAGGATTCTTATTATTACTTTAGGTTTTTTTTAACCTCTAGAAATTGTATTTATAAATGCATGCAATAATTAGCACACATTTAAAGGCATGATATTTTACAATGGCATCTCCATAACATCAATAAATTTGGAGGTGCAGAACCAAGTGTATCATTTTAGAATTTTCGTAAAGAATTTATCAATGTAAAATTTTGTATTCACTTTTTACATGTTTTTACTTAAATATATATGCACACATATCAAAACAGACATTATGTAAATAAAATAAAAAAATGGTCCTTAAATATTTATTAGAACTGAAATTACATTATAGTAATGAGGGGTGGGGGGGGGGGGGCGGGCGCGGGGGGCGGCGGTGCGCGGGCAGGGAGGGGAAGGGCGGGGACGGGGACGCGGCAGTGGGAGATGTGTGTGTGAGTGAATTATTAGTTTATATTATATTTCATTGACGTATTTTTCCTGTTTCTGATTGTCTTTATCATGTTTCTTTCTATTTTTTCATGAACTTTTTTTAATTAATTATTACTATGATATTTTAAGAATGTTAATTTTAATTATATTATTTCAAATCTTAAAAAATTGTAATTACAATATTTATAAACATATATAATACAATTTAATTTAAATCTATTTATTCATTTTATAATTAAATGATTGTGTGAAAATGTTAATAAATATAAATTTGTACAAATATTTTATAAATAATTTCGAAAAGACAATAAACAAAGACTCGAATTTCAAATTAACTATTTTATTTTATTTAAATGATCAATTCTTTTAAATACTTTCAAAACAATTTAAAAATAAAAGTTGTTAATGAAAACTTAATATTTACTTAAACAACTCAATATATTTTGTCTGGTATTTGTATAAATGAAAAACTGATATTTTATGTCATATTTGAAACACTGAGAGCAAGGTTAATGGCGTCAATTTCTAAATGAAGTCAAAATTTAACGTTATTTTAAATATAATGAACTAATCAATATGTCAAAAAGGCATCCTTGAGGTAGATTGAAACCAAATCATGAATCCTCAAATGTCACTTTGAAATTTGACTTTATATTTGCAATAATTATTTATCTGGGGGCACGAGATTTGCTTTCAAAAGTACGTTGACATTATGAAATATATGATTGTGATCTAATCATTTTTGAGGAAATATGTTTTATTTATGGTCATCTGTTTTATTTATGTTTTCTTGTGGTAAAATAAAATTAATATTTTTAAGAGATTGTATAAGATGTAAGGTAAAGATATAAATAGATTTTTAAAATTGTAAAGATTATCTATTATTTTTAATGTTTAGTTTTTTTAAAATAAATTTTGAATATCATTTCAAGGTAATTTAGAATAAATAAATGTCATAAAAAAATATTATAATAATTAAAATTGAGTAATAATTTTTTTCAATTTTTTTTAATAATATTTATTTATTTAAAAATTATATATTTATTAAAATTTTAAAAATATTTATATTTATTCATGTTGAGAATATCATTTTAATTTAGAATAAATAAATGTCAAATATTATATTATATTTTATAATAAAATAAAATTATATTTTATAATAAAATAAAAAATATATATTTATTAAATTTTAAAAATATTTATATTTATTCAAAATTTTATTTTATTTAATACAATTTAAAAACATATTTATTTTATTTTATTTGAGTAATGAGAATATCATTTCAAGGTAATTTAGAATAAATAAATGTTATAAAAAAATATTATAATAATTAAAATTGAGTAATAATTTTTTTTAATAATATTTATTTATTTAATATTTCTTCTCAAATTTTATTATATTTTATAATAAAATAAAAATTATATATTTATTAAAATTTTAAAAATATTTATATTTATTCAAAATTTTATTTTATTTCATACAATTTAAAAACATATTTATTTTATTTTATTTGAGTAATGAAGTCTGAGGATGCTGTAATAAATATTTGGATTGATCCTGTGTATAAAAACTGATATCAAAGTCATCATAATGGATTCTATGTGATATGATTAGTTTTGTATTATGTTTAATGGATCCAATTTGAAATTTCAAATTAATTATGAAGATGAAAAACTTATCAAAGTTCATAATTTCTAAGTGATTGATTTTTTGTTTATTTTAATGGATTTATTTCAAATTAATTATGAAGATTTGTTTTTCAAAGGTTGATATGCAGAGTTTAACCTTTGTGCATGTTTCTTAATATCTTTCCATTTTTAAGAGGGTTTTTTTCATTACAAATTGCATTGAACTTGTATACAATTTTGATAACTTAAGAATTTCACAAATATAAGTGCAGGACCAATCCTTATAATTGTCCCTTATATCCAACAAAACGTAATTTATTCACTAAAAAGGTTTTCCTTCTACATATTCAATAAGAAGGTTTTCTCTATTTCATTGAACATTAATAACCAATTCTTTTATACATGTTACATCATTGGGTCATTTTACGATGCTATCTTAACATGAGTGTTTCCCATGCGATCAAGAGTGACGTTTATTTGCATTTACAGCAAGGATTTGGAATGATTTATTTCTACTAGGTGGATGATACACATTATCTGCATTCTCTCTTTGGCTGCATTTAGAATGTCATGGAGTACTAGTGCTTAGCATGGACAGAGGAGTTGATTTGGCAATTGCAACTCTGGTGGTATTTGGTAGCAGTTCAATTCAAAAAATGGATTTTGAAGGGGGCATATCACGAACTAGAATCAAGAATATTTTTTGGGTTCCCTCCAAAGACATCTTTCAGTTAATTTTGACTATCTTGGGCACAGACTACTTGGATCATGGCATGCATAGCAGTGTCAATTCTATAATTGTGGCAATGTTTGCTACAAACATAATGGCTCTTTTGGTGGATTTAGAGGTGGTTGCTAATGTGGTTGAGTTTTTTTTTAAACTAGATCATCACCTTGGTCTTGTGAAGGTGATAGGCAATTATGAGTTGGTTCATTTTTCCAAACTCCCCTTCTCTGATTCTGATGGGGTTGCCTTTATTCCAGTTTCTTTGTTCAGGGCCCTGGAAAAGCATTTCATGGTCTTGGTAGGATTTGTGGAGAAAATTCAAAAAAAAGTCTAGGATAATGATTAAATTAGTGGCTAATTTATAACTATGCCTCCATGGGCACAACTCAAAAGTCCAATTTTAGAATTACCTCATTGAAAGGCAGCTCGATATAACAAATCCCAAGTGGATGCAGTATTTTTTTTGTCCTACTGATTAGTCTTTTAACTCTTCCTGTGTTCTCTATTTTTTAATCATTAAGTGTTTCTTTTCTAATTCTATTTGGATCACCATTCTATATGACCTTACCCTAGTCATATGTAAACAACTATGTTTTTATCATATTTTTTTAGTTTTGTGATTCTCTTTATAAAACAAGGACCTATATAAACCTCAATAATAATCCAAAAGAAAAAAAAACTCTTTTAAATATTTGTAAAACAATTTAAAATTTATATTTTAAAAATATATATATTAATTATTTAAAAAATTAATAATATTTTTATCAACTATTCTAATATTATAAATATTATAGTTTTATAATTTTTAAAATTTTAAACATTCATTCATATACATGTCAATTTCCAAAAAGACTACAGGGTGTCAATTTCCAAGCAGGCACGAGGATTCAATTTCAATTTCTAATAGTTCGCTAATAATGGACCTTAACATTTACACATTGAAATTGTTGATGATAATATATCGTGTGAAACAGACTATAGACTATCAATTTCCAATATAAAGCGTGGAAGGTTCTCAGAGGAAGAAGATAATATCATATGCAGCCTCTATATCAGTATTGGAAGCAGGTATGAATCAACCACCCTCTAAAAAATCTCATTACGAAACCCGAAAGCTCAGTTTTGATTCGTTCATATGTGTGGTTTTTGCAGTTGTACAAAATATACGACTTGGTTTTCTTTCATGCAGGTGGTCTATCATTGCAGCCCAGTTGCCAGGCAGAACAGATAATGATATAAATAACTACCGGAACCCAAAACTGAAGAAGAAACTGTTTGAAAAAACAACAGAAACGTTGTTTTGCAGCTGCAGCAAAACAAGATCAAATGACTAAGATAAAATGGTATGTTTCTTCAGAAGCCAACACAAACATAAATGTATATGAGACAGCCCATAGCAGATCAAGTAGACCACCATATGAATCAAGCTTATGCTCATTTCAGTCCTGGAATAATTCCACAGTTGTTTGAAAAAACCATTTTTGATGAAGTACCCACCATTCCAAACACGCAACCAGCTAGATTTCACCTAAATTTTCATCAAGACTTTGATCAGCAAATTTTTGTGCAGGATCATAATGCTTCTTTTATGAAGCTGATACAGAGGCTTGAGGCTAATCTTATTGATCGCCCAAACAACATGAATATGATGAGCACCTCTCATATGGAGCCATCCAACTGCATTAGATGTAATAAAAATCATTCTTCCCAAATACCACATTCTAGATTGGGAATAGAAGCTCCATTTTCACATATCAGCCAGCTGCTGCCCCTCCAGTTGAATATACATCATGCACGGAGAGTCAGGCTCAATTAGAAAGCCCAACTAAATTGGGTAAATTGCTATCTCTAAATGATAATTCACTAATCTTTCCTTCACTGTCTTCTTTGAATGCAGAGAATAGTAACAACCGGAACATGGAGATCAGCTATGAATATTGGAATGGTGTACTATACTAAGAATAACTGTAGCTCACATGTCCTTAAGCAGAGACAGGGCAATTATGGTTGTCGCCCATCAGTTAGCCCTAGCAGCTCTACATGGAAGATTAAGAAGTTGTATAGTACTTACAAGTTATAGTAACAATGCATCAATATCTTAAAGCCTGAAGGTTCTACTAGTTGGGCTTGTAAAATTAAAGTAGATTGGAGTTTGTTAAAACTATAAATAATATGATATTTCTACATTAAATTTCTTAAAAACAAGTTTATTCATAGGAACCGTGAATAAGAAAAAAACATGGTTACAATGATTTACCATGTATGGTTACAGATTCTTACGAAAGTTTATTCTCAAACAATGTATCTTTTCAATTTTCAATTATGGAAAATATGTTTTAATTCTACTTGATGGGGAAGATAAAACAAGATTGATTTATTTTATTTTATTTTTATTTTTTAATTTTTTTTATGGATCTCCATACACTATTTTAAAACTCGTACTCTATAATCCAATAATTATTTTAAGGCTTTTAATTTGTTAAACAACTAGCATGTCTTTTGTATAATTCCAAATTTTATGTGTATATTGAGAGTCACAACTAAAGTATATTGTTTGATATAAAATATCAACTAATTTTTTAATTTTGTTAAACTGTAATAAGATCACATTTGAGTCTGCCATTTTGTTTAAGAGTTTCTATTAGTCTTGTTATAAGATCACATTTGAGTCTGCCATTTTGTTTAAGAGTTCCTCTTAGTGTTGTAATAAGATCACATTTGAGTCTGCCATTTTGTTTAAGAGTTCCTATTAGTGTATCAATTGTATGGTAACTTGTCTACAAATTAATTTTGGGTTTATTCTTGTTCAAAATTAAACCATCTTGTATGTATTAGCCAACAAATAACATATTTGTTAAGTTAAGAAACCACTTAAACATTCACTTAAGGCATACATAGAAACTATAGAGCATTTGTTATGTTAGTAATGAAGAAAGCATTCTAGCGATGCCATGAAAGGAAGCTCAAAAATTATAAATTTATAAAGATAAACAATAATCTATGCGAACACTTACGTAAATATTGCATGTTCATGTAAAAACATTAATGTCTAAATGAGATTTTATATGACATACTCATATTCATTTGTAGCATGCATTACTTATAACATAAAACCAGCCACATAACAAGGGGGATCTTCTCTAGTTACATATATACTCTAATAATGATCATTGAATAATCCTAAAGAGATGCCTAAACCAACCCTTTACATAGCGATAATGTGAGTATATATAGAAAAACCCAATTTGGTATCCATGCAAGCTAATCAACCTCAAAAAAAGGTTAATCTCATCTTAATGCATTGCTATCTCCATGGTTCTTGCTTTGTAGCATTCTTATATGTCAGACTATCCACTCCAATATCCACTCCAATATTTGATAACTAGTAACCATATAAGTAACAGACATATTCCATGAGTGATGCATATGTGAATATTTTATCAAGGTTGTCCCTCCATACAATTATTTTTTTTTTAAAATGTTTGCATTCCCTTAGCAAAAAACCCAAAGTATCTTCTTATCTATTACCCCACCTATTTATACTTCTACACAACCTTACTTAGCCAAAACAATACATTATATTCTTTATCCAAAACACATACAAGAACCACCCAAAGCTCATAAGGCTCATCAACTGGATGAATTAATTAATATGGTTAGTGTTGTTACAAATATAATGAACTGGAATAGTATTAAGATAATAAAGTTATTAATAGGTTATGATTGCAAACAATAACGAGTATTTAATCATATTGAATAATTGAAATAAATAAAAAAATAATTATAAATAAGCCTCAATTCAAAATTGGAGTTGACATGCCAAATTTGAAACTCTAAAAATAAATAAAACTCAACTTGTTATTTTTAGCAACTATTATTTTGAGTAAGTTTCGTATGCATGTGCAGCTCTAAAAATATCCAAAAATAAACTAAACACTAAAATTAACATATCAAATTAATTTTAGCTTAAGTTTATGTCTGGTTACAAAAATAGGCAATTTCTAAATTTAAAAAAAAAAATGAAAATAAAATTAAACTACAATTTAAAACCCTTAGATATTAGAGTTTGGCCTCCAAAAAATATCAAAAATGTCCCATATCTAGAAGGGCAGGTTATGGCAACATTAAACATTTTTATATAATCACTTTGGCATGAAGATGGGCTCAAATGGAACTACGTATCAAAATTTATGGTCTCCAAAAGTTCAGCCTCTTTTCTTGCATCATTCTCCTCTAATTGAAAACAACTTAGCTCTTGTGAATTTCCATGATTGTACTATTGTCATTTGTTCTTCTCAATCTTCTTCAATTCCTATTACTTAATCTAAGTGCTGTCTTCCTACTCTAATCCTTTTCACTATACCAAATACCTGTCATAAATTGTTTTTTTTGTGTTTATTGTATTCTTATTTAGAACCTACACTATCTTTTCTTCCTTCTTCTTTGGCACATGTTGCTACCAATCTACTTCTTCATATTCTTCATCTTCACCATATTTTACATATAAATCATATATGAAATATTAAATACTATAAAGATATCAAAATTTTGTGGTTATCTAACCTCATAAGCATTATCATTGATTTTCTTCACAATTTTGCATGGTCCAATTTTCTTGTACTTCAACTTGTTATATGTGCCTTTCAAAAATATCTCTTTCCTCAAGTAAACCATTACTAAATCTCCTTATTCATATATTTTGACCTTCTTCTAACATATGATGTTGCTTTATATTTTTCATTACTTTCATGCAACTTTCTTCTTACTTTGTCTTGTAATTATTGTCTATGTTTTGTAAATGCTTTTGTATCATCACTAACTCGTTATGTAATTGTACCAAATCTAAAACAATCATAGTATTTCTCCTATAAACAATCTCAAATATTGATTTTCTAATGGTTTTGTTCACTGAACTATTATATGCAAACTTCGCTTGTAGTAAAGCCAAGTCCCATTGCTAAGGATTCTCTCCAACTATGCATCTCAATAAATTTTACAAGCTCTTATTTACAAATTTTTTAATCCATATGTTTGGGGATGGTATTCACTATTAAATTTTAGCTTATTCCCCATATTCCTAAACAAAGTCCTCCAAAAATGACATAAAATATTCATGTCCCTATCTAATGTAATGTTTTTTGGAACCCCATGCAATCTCACAATATCCTAAAAAATAGTTTTGCAACACTAATGGAATCATTAATTTACTTACATGGAATAAAATGAACCATCATAGAAAACTATCTACAATAACAAAAATTGAACCATTACCTCTCTGTGTGTTTAGTAATCCAAACACAAAATCCATCCTCAAATTTGTCCATTGTCTTTTTAGTAGTAGTAATGGCATGTACAACTTTATATTTTTTGCATGTCCTTTTTCCACCTAACATATCTTGCACCTTGCAACATATCTTTTCACATCTCTCTTCATATTTGGCCAAACATACTTCTCTTCCACCAAAGTTATTATCTTTGTCTTACCAAATTGTCTAGCCAAACCACCACTATGCCATTCTCTTATAATGTTGTCTCTTAGAGACCCAAATAGAATACAAAACTGTTTCACTTTAAAAATATAACCATCCTACATAATATACTCTTAGTTTTAACATTACTTGTATCACTTGTCAATAGATTCCTGTATTACTAACCTATCTTTCTAAAATCTAGATCGATATCATATATTCTGTAATAAATTTAAATTTAACTACTTCAATCACCATAGTAGTTATCAACCCCACCCACTTGCTCAAAGCATTAACTACATAATTTTATTTTCTTGATTTGTGCTTCAACATAAAAGTATAACCCTACAAGAAAGACACCTATTTGCATGCCTACTATTAACTTCCTTTTAGTTTTCACATACTTCAAAGCCTCATGATTAGTATATAGTATAAACTCCTTAGGCATAAGTTAATGCTCTAATGTATTAATGCTTGTATAATGGTATAAAATTCAACATCATATATAGAATAGTTTGTTCTTACCTCATTCAATTTCTCACTAAAATGTACTATTAGCTTCCTTTTTTTACTCAACATGACACCAATTCTCACAAACAAAGCATTAAAATCAACATCAAACACTTTTCTAAAATCTGGTAATGCTAAAATAAGCTTTTCTATAATTTTCTTATTCAACAACTCAAAGTTCTCTCTTGCTACCTTTGTCCATGCAAATTCTTTTTCTCTCATATAATTTGTTATTGGTGCAACAAGACTACTAAAATTCCTAATAAACTTTTATAGAAAAATTTGATAAACCATGGAAACTTCATACCTCTATGATGCTCTTTGGAATATGCCACTCAATAATTGCCTTTATTTTTTCTTCATCCATTCTTAAACCATTTGCTAAAACTAGAAATCCCAAATATACCAAACTATCTTACATAAACTTGCTCTTCTTTAAATTTACATAGAGCTTCTCTTTTCTTAAAAAATATAATATCATTCTCAAATGCTCTAATTTATCTTATTTAATCTTAATGAATATTAAAATATCATCAAAATAAACCACCACAAACTTACCACTATATTCTCATAGCACTATGTTCATCACCCTCATAAAATGTTTTGGATGCATTAGATAACCTGAATGGCATCACCATCCACTCATTAAACCATATCTAGTCTTGAATATTGTTTTTCACTCATGTCCTTCACTAATTTTAACCTGATAGTAACTATTCTTTAAATCAAACTTGGTAGAATATTTTTCTACTGCAAGAACATCCATCAAATCATCTAAGTGGGGTATAAAAATATATAATTTTGATTGTAATTTTATTGATTGATTTGTTATTCACATACATCCTGCACACTCCATATTTCTTTGGAGTTATCAACATTGGTATTGCATAAGAACTCATGATCTCCCTTACTACACCATTCCTCACAAATTTCATAAACTACTTATTAAATTATGCATGTTCTATTGGACTCATCTTATAAGCTACTTGATTGGGTAGAGATTATCCTAGAATCAAATCAATATGATGTTGAGTATCTCTCTTTTATGGTAAACCATCCAACAACTGATCAGGTATAACATCTGCATATTCATTCAATAGTACTTTTGCTTATGCTCATATTTTCACCACTTTTGTGCCTTCTCTCTTTGCTACTAATGCATAGAATCAACTTGTCATCTTCATGTCTTTAATAAATTCTTTTACAATCAGCATGTTTTCAGTCTTCCCTTCTTCTTTAATAGGTAATAAAACTACCTTCATACCACCTTTCCATAAACTATATGTGTTTTTTTCTCCATCATGAACTATTTTTGTATCAAACTACCATGGCCTTTCCAATAACATATGACATCCATCCATTGGTATAACATCACACCATATTTCATCCTTATAAATTTTACCTATAAAAATTATGGCTAAGCACATTTTATCTCTTATAACTTCATTCCCTTTATTAAACCATGAAATACGATATGCATTAGGATATTTTTCATACTACAAACCTAGTTTCTCAATCATATATTTGGAAACTATATTTTCACAACTACCACCATCTTAAATTACTTTGCATATCTTACCTCCTAAAGTATACCTTGTTTGAAATTTTTTTTTCTTAGCCATACATCACCACCTTAATTATTATTTGCATGTTCTTTCCTTAGAGCAACCATTATTCTTGTCATCATGAGATTTTCTCCAATATTTTCTTCTACAACTTCGATAGTTTGCTCTTTTGTTTCATCTTCAACTAAATTCACTCTTGGGCTATCCTATTACCTAATTTATTTATATTGGTAGTGTGGACATTAAAACACTTTATGGCCTTCTTCTTCATATCTGTAACAAACATAATACCTACATTGATTTGAAAATCATTCTCTACCACCTCCATAGCTTTGTTTTCTCTTAAATCCTCTTACTATTCATTGGTCTTGAAACCCTTGTGTGTTAACTTCTTATCTTTCTTGGCCATGTGATGATTCTCCTTTGGTGGTATTAAACCCACCTCGTCCCTTGTTAGAGGAGATTGTTCTCTTCTTGGTCCAGTAAATGTTCCTCTAAAATTTTATCTATTTTGTTTTTATTTTGAATTCAAAGATAACTAATAAGCTTCCTCCATGCAAAGTATTCTATGCATGCTTAATTCATCTAAATATAAAACTTAAAACCATTTACATACCTTACAACAATTTTATATATGTCTCATCCTTCTCCATGTATATGGAAAGCTTGTTAAACTCATTTTTATACTCTTATACATACTATGATCCTTCTATCTCATATTTTTGAATCTTTTATATAGGGTTTGTGCATAATCTACAACAAGAAATTTGTCCCTCAGCTTCTTCTCCATCATTTTTCCATGAGTTGATCTTATCTTTAACTTTTTTTGTCTTTATTTCTACTGGTGATCCCACCCAATTATTATATGATCTGTCAATTTCATAGATGAAAACTTTACCTTTTTGTCTTCTCTCATAGTTTTCCATTCAAAAAAAAAAACTCCATGTCGTTCATCCAATCTATCAACTCCTATAGTTTTAATCGTCCCCCATAATCTATAACGTCAATATTGATTCCTTAATTCCTTCCTTCTAAATCTCTAACCATCCATTCCTTCATTGATGTCAATTTTTTTTATTTCTCCTCTTGCATAATCTCTTCTTCATAATCTATGTCATCTTCTACATTATCTTTTACTCTCATTTATCTTTGATTCTCAATTATTTCAATTATTTTTTCTACTTACATTTGCATCTCTTGTATAGTACAATTTATATGAGTAATTCTTTCTCATCTTTTCACCATCTATTACACGTCTAAGATTCAAACTTGCTCTGATACCAAATAATAAATAAAAATACTATTAAGGCAATAAAATTACCAATAGGTCAAAAATTTAAATAATAACTAGTATTGATTCATATTGAATAATTCAAATAGTTATAAACCATGCATAAATAAGTCTCAAATTGAAATCAAAGTTGCAATATGAAATTCAAAACTCTAAAAATAAATAAAGCATAATTTTTTATTTTTATCAACTACTTTTTTTAGTAAGTTTTACATACAAGTGTGCATAGCTTTAAAAAACATCAAAAATAAAATAAACACTAAAATTAACCTATCAGATGAATTTCAACTAAAGTTCAAGTCCATTTACAAAAAATAGATAATTTCTATATTTAGAAAAACCCAGAAAATAAAATTAAACTATAATTTTGGACACATAGATGGTCACATTTAGCCTTCGAAAAATATTGAAAATGTCCCATAACTAATATGACAGGTTATGAAAGCATTATAATTTTTTAGATGTCTTTTTTATCATGAATATGGGATCAAATGGAGCTACAAATCAAAAGTTATGGCCTCTGAAAGTTCAACCTCTTTTTCTACATCAAAATAAAAGAGTTGCCTCTAATTATCTCTTATAATAGAGATATACAAAATGATAGCCTCTACAATGGAACATTAATCATATGATATTTTATAAGATAACATTCAAAATAAAAGGATGGAATTATGGTTAATAATGGTTCAATTATTAATGTATGTAATGAGAAATTTATCAATGGTACAAGAATCTATCAAGTGCACTTAGCTACTGGTTCAACCATTAATATGGGATAAGATGGAATTACTAGAGATCCACTTGGTTGAATTATTTTTCTTATTACTTTAGGACTTAAAAAAAAATTATCTTGATTTAATGTGTTGAAAAATAATGGATCATGTGATACATGTTTCTTAGTAGACATTGGATACATCAATATTATGTAAGTAGTCTTCCACTTTACATCAATCTTTAATTTATTTATTTTTTCATGACAATCAAGTTATTATTATTCATAGAGATGTATATTATCCACTAGAATAATATGATCAAGAATAACAATTGCCTAAGGAAATACCAAAGTAGTAATCAAACATTAGATCCCATGTAAGAGAGTATAAGATTAAATAACCCAATATTACACCTAAAAAGGTATTTTTATTGCAACCCATTGTTATTGCACCAATAGATAAGATTAAATATGATCTACATGTTTAAGATAAAAATCCTATAAGGGATCATACTATTATATGAGAAGATAGAGTGTATGACTATTATGATGATAATGGCATTAGGATAAAAATTTGATATATTTATTAAACTTAAGTGAATCGACATTATAATTTAACATCTAAAGATACATGTGCTTCAAATTATATATAATATGATGATGACTCGCTCAATTTTGATTGTATCATTAGTTAATTTTTCCCAACTAATTACTTATGTTTGTAGATAAGAATATTTATTTCATGTACAAAGTTTTGTGTCCACTTGTTTCTCTTTAAATAGCATATTCATATCATTTTACCCTTTTCTCACCTTTCTATTCTAATATTTGGTATTTGGATTTTGGGAATGCTATCATCTTTAACGCTTTTATTGTATGTCCAGTCAGTGACTTTTATCCTTATTTTCTCTCTTGTTTATTCATTCCAATTTCCCCTTTCTTTCTTATGTCTTTATAAAATTAATTGTGTTATTATTATTATTTTATTATGTTATGATATTAAGATCAACTCTTTTAGTTTAGTTTACTTCTTTGACTATGTAAAATTTATTTCTACATGGTTTATTTTATTCCCATGGTTTCATTTCCTCTATTTTATTATTTCATTTTTCTATTTGTTCTCAAATTTCATATTCTTTTCCCTTTATATTACTTGTCTTCCTTGAACTTTTCTTTTTTTTGTCCCATCCTAAAAGCCTATGCTAACTTTCAAATTTTAAAATCACATTTACTCTAGTAACATACACATATGTCAATTGAATTCTACTGTAAATCATGCATCACTAGGGATCCCATTTTACATTTTTATTTACTCTTGATTGGATTTATGTGATTAGATGATTTTATTTATTGTTACATAATGTTTTGAAAATTCATTTCCTTTATCTTATTAAGCATTAATTTGTGACTAGCTATCATGTTATGACTATGCTAGAGTACACAATGCATTTTATTTATTATTTATCTATTTAAAGAAGATATTTTATAATATTTATATATACATGTTACTAATGAGATTATCAGGATAGATGAAGGATTCCTATGCCACAATTATATACATGCATGATCTTAAATTTAAAGTGCATTTTAGGTGACATCCCATGCTCTTCATGGAGGACTTTTTTGGGGTAACTTTTCATACCATTTCAGTTTATATCTTTATTCATTTTTCATATTCAACTCTTATTTGATTTTATATATTTTGGTACACATTTCTTGTTAATTATGTCCTTATATGTGCTTATTAATTTTATATATGTTCATGTGTATTATATGTTGTTTTCATATATTTTTGCTTCATGTTTAATTATATGTTTATAGTGACTACTTTGGTCTTATTTCCATGTTCATATTCAATATATGCATTCATTTTTGGTGGTATATGTACTATGTGTTTGATATGTGTTCCTTGTTTTCTCTATCTAGTCTATTTTTGATGTATATTTTATATATACTTTGTGTTTGATGTGTTGTCTATGTGTGATCTATATATAGTTCCTATAGTGTGTTTACCATGTCTTTATTGTGTCTTCCCTGCTTTCTATATCTACTCTATGTTATGTGTGTTGTGTGATTACTCTAGGTTTAGTGTGCCTTACCTTACTTCTCTTTATACTTTTTTTTTGCATATGGTTACGATGTGTTTAGTGTTCTTATAATGTATGATTTTTCTTATTTTTGATTACTGACGTATGTCACATATTTATTTTTTATTTAAATACTATTTTTTTCTATATTTTATGGTGCCATGATGTATATAACGCACAATACTTAATTTCTAATATTTTCATGATACATATAATATAGTTGTTTACATTTTCTATCATATGTTTCCATGATCTCTATTATGCATATATTACCTAGGGGAAATACTTCATACTTGTACTTACTATTAATATGTTCACTATTACAATTTTTATATCTTGTCTTCCTAGGGCCATATGTTGTGGGCCTTACACTATTTTCATTTTTCATATGTATGGGCATATTACTCCTCCACATGCAATAGTTATATTTTCCCATGTATAAAATATTTCTAATGCATTTATATATTACATTATAGGCATGTGGGAAAATTTACGTATAATATATATGCTTTCAAAATGATATATTTTTATTTTAGACATTACTAATTTTATTTTAGATACTACATAAGATGCACACACTCCCTTTCTTTTAAATCTTACGTGGTTCACAATTTCATCTATCATCTAAAAATGTGGGGATGTATTCCACCCATTGTATTCAAACTCTATAATCGAGACTCTAAGTTTTCAACATTATGTACAAATGTTTCTTCTATAAATGAGGGCATTAGCATTTTTTTTTACTCTCAGAAATATCCATTAGATAGTACATATGATGTTTGAGATTAATCTTTATTTGGTTATTTTAAATATCCTTAGTGGTGTATTATTATATATTTTATATGTTTCCATGATATTGTGTATTTAATGGATCCAAATACTATCAAGACAAGAAAATACTAATAGGTAAAGATTTTGAAATATTAACTTGTATTAATTCGTATTGAAAAATATTCACAAACCATGCATAAATAAAATTCAACTCAGAATTAGAGTTGACATACAAAATTTAGAACTCTACAAAATAATGAAACTCGACCTACTATTTTTAATAGCTATTATTTTTAGTAAGCTTCACATGTAGCTCTAAAAATCTCCAAAACTAAACTAAACACTAAAATTAACCTATTGGATGAATACCAACTAAATTTCAAGTCTGGTTAAAAAAAATACAATTTCTAAAACAAATATAGATCAAAAAATAATTAAACTATATTGGACCCTCAGATGATCATGTATGGCCCCTAAAAATAACAAAAATATATATATAGCTGATTGGGTAAAGTTTTGGCTATCCTAAAGTTTTTGAGATGTTTATTTTAACATGAAAATGGGTTCAAATAGAACTACAAATACAAAATTATGTCCTCTTGAAATTTAACCTCTTTTTCTACTTCAATATTTGAAAAAGAGAATTTCAAATCCATTAACTTTATTGAAATTAAATATGATACACCAATACACTTATCTTTAGAAAGAATCAAAAATGTTAAATGCTATAAGGAATTATATGAATAAATAAATCTATTAATTATAACAAATAAAAAAATTAATCGATAAAAATTATAGAAAAGTTGGCTCACCTTAAAGTAATAATACTTAATAAACTTAAATAACCAATAATTAATTAAATTAATTAAAAAAAATTCAATACTATAACTTTAATAATTATGTATATTTTCATACCTCAATTGATTCATTATTGGTTGCTATGAACTATCGATACCAAGCCCATTATTATTATTTATATTGATTGGACATTTTTCATTTTCAATAGTTTCTCTTACCTTTCTCCTCTAACAATTATCTTCTCTTATAATTATTTTTATCGTATTCAATACATATTTTGTGTTTGGTGGCATGGAAGTATTCTTCTAATTCAACACATTGAAGATAGGATTTTTGTGTCTCTATTCTATCTTTAATCCCTGTCTAGAGACATCTTCTCGTTTCACCCATATAAAGTATGCCACAAAAAATATGGAACAATATAGACACTTTTTTGTACTTTAGGATAAAAAGGACCTTTCGCAGGATCTAGAGAGGTATGGAAGGTGTTATGAAGTATGAATGTAATTTCATACGAACTATCCTCACAACTATTAATAATCTTTTTTTAGACTTATTAGTACCTGCCCGATACTATTGTATTCACCTAGGGCATGTACTTTAGCCAATTCTTTTTTTATAACCAATCAACTGATGTTCCCGGTTATGAATGCCATCAATTTAGCAAAGTTTATGGAAAGGTGGAAATAAAATATTATATTTCCTAGTTAAAGTTAAACAGTGAATAATTTCAGAAGTGGCATCGAGTTAAAAGCCACATGTTAAACTTTCAGGGTTTTTAACTCAAGATTTTTATACTCAATAATAATGATGACACCCACTAATGGCTGCCCTCATAAACACGTGCTAAGGAGGCAACAGTTGTTACGGAGCCATGTATTGTGTAAGTGTCATGATTCGTAAACAACCAACTAGACTATTCTATCAATTCATGTGTTGTATGTATGTGAACCTGTATATAGCATGAAAAGGTATATGCTTGGAAGTGGTTTACATGAATGGATTAGCCATTGTGATATAAATATCATGTCGTTGATGCTACTTAAAGTTTAGTTTTTATATTGCCGTAATCATTTCATTAGGTCTCTAGCACTGGTTTAGCCTTGCTAAAGAAGATAATTTAAATGGTACTGTGTGTGTATTATTTATTTTAATTCTTTTCAATTGACTTTAACTTAATGTAAACCATCCATCAACAGATAGATCAATGCCATGCAACCAAAACTAATCTTTCACCATCAAATCAAATTATAAATATGTTCATAAAATTACATATCCCAGTCCCTGTTAAAAAGGAACAACAGATATACAATAATCTAGACGATGGCATGACTTCTTGCCTTGTTTCTGCCATTATTTGGTATATTGTGCAACAAACACCTGTGGTTTCTGCCATTATTTGGTATGTTGTGCAACAAACACCTGTGTAAATCCAAGGGCTGCATCTGGTAAAGTTTTCCCATGCCCGAGGTGAGTGTACAATTCTCTTCATTGTCTATTGTACATTGAAATAACGATCACAATACTTCCCGGGATGGCCTGAGCATTTCTTCACATTTCTCATGTAGAATTGGAAAGGAAAATACATCTTCATTTACCAATGAACTGAAGTTGATTTTTTTCTGATGAGATCTTTGTTCGAATTCTCCTTGATCAGAATCTCTATCATACATAATGAAACTAGCACAATTTCTCTACATCTTTTGCTGAAGCTCCTTATCCCAGGATAAGCCCGATTGTGGGATATTATAATTAACGAAGGTACCGACAGGATTTATGAGAGATTTTATACCTCATCCTCCATTGATGCAGTTGCTACTATCACTGATCTCTGATGCATTATACACAAAGGCTTGTGTTCTTTGCATTTCAATCGACCTGCAAAGAACCGTTTTACCCAGGCCGACCTAACTATAATTGATGAAGCTAGGCAGACTATTTGTTAAAGCAGTTGACGTCACAAATTAAATTTATCACTATAACTATAGGGTGTGATTTTGAACAATGTTTGTAAGTCACACTTTGAGATAGTAAAATAGAGCTAATTTTCACCAACTAATGTAGTTTTCATGTGCTTGATAAGAACATGACCCCTCATTGGGGAAAGAGGACTAGATCTTCTAGAATAATCTGGTATACTTTTTTTCCTCTTTGCCTTGGCCTAATATTTTTTATTTCAGTTTCAAATTGGCAATATCAAATCTGTAGAATACAAAGGGGCAGATATTTTCAAATTGGTAGTGTCGAATTTATAGAATACAAAGGAGTAGGTGGGGTAGGGACTAAAGCTGCCTACGACACTTGTTTTATGTTAGAAAGTCAAGTTGAACTAGAGTTTAATTTCTCCACTCCTCATGCATCCAAGCAGTTAGTTACAGTTAAGCAATCAGTTAGTAAACTGACCGTAAGCATTCAGTTAGTTAACAAACAGTTAGTTAAACTGTTTGAGAATTTGTTAGAGAGTTAGTTTGCATGTAAAGACTAAAATTAGTCTTGAGTTTGCTTTTCTAATTATTGTATGTTTTCAATTCTATTTAAAGACGCTTGGGCGCATCATTGTAAGTAAGGAAAATTGAAGATCAATAGAATCTCTTTCTTTCAAGAAATTGTTGTAGCAATTGGATTGAGTTCTTATTTATTTATTTGAGTTCTTGTTTTTTGTATGCTCTCTTGATTCTAACAAATTGGTATTAGAGCCTGGTTAGGAAAGCAGCCAGCAAGGAAGCGCCAAGAAGAAAGGAGAGCGAAGCAGTCACAATCCAACGCGTGAAGGAAAAGCGCAGGAAGAGCCAACAGGGAGTGCAAAGACCGACATTGGCCGACTCCCAAATGAACATCGGCAACAAAACCGATGTCAGCAGAATTAATGACTGACTGCGGCAGTATAACTGACATCGGCAGTATTAGTGACCGACCGCGGTAGTATAACTGACATCGGCAGTATTAGTGACTGACTGCAGTAGTATAACCGACATTGGCAGTATTATAGACTGACCACGGCAGTGTAACTGTCATCAGCGACTGTGTGTTCAGAAACAGCAACCAGAAAGCCATTCTAGTGTGAGAAATGGCAGCGAACAATAGTATTTCACAGCCTCAAATCCCTCTTTTCAATGGTAAGAATTATGATTTTTGGGCAATTAAGATGAGAACCTTATTTTGCTCACAAGATGTTTGGGATTTGGCAGAGAGTGGTTTTATAGAACCGCAGGACGAGGCAGCCCATCTGGCATTAACTCAAGCACAAAAAGACCAGCTTAAGGAGAACAAAAAAAAAGATGCAAAAGCTTTATTTCTCATCCAACAGGCATTGCATGAATCTATATTTTCTAGAGTTGTAGCAACAACAAGATCTAGAGAGGCATGTAAAATCTTGGAAACTACCTATAGAGGTAATACAAAGGTAAAAATTGCCAAATTGCAATCCCTTAGGAGAACTTTTGAAAATTTACAAATGAATGAATCAAAATCTATAAACCAGTTTATGGGTCAAGTTTTGAATATAGTGAATCAAATTAGATCTAATGGAGAAACTATGACAGATCATAAGATCATAGAAAAGATACTCAGGTGTTTACTGAGTAAATTTGATGTAATTGTTGTAGCTATTGAGGAAACCAAGGATTTGGAACAATTATTTGTAGATGAATTAATGGGTTATTTGTTAACACATGAATCCAGAATGAATAGAAATAACACTTCTCTTGAGAATGCTTTCAAGTCATAGGTATCAGTTGGTAGAGGAAGAGGAAGAGCCAAGTCAAGCTTCAGAGGAAGAGGCAGAGGCAAATATGGAAGGAACAATTCAGATGAAGGTGAAAACAGTAATCAAAACTATAGCAGTAGAGGGCGTGACAACAATCACTTCCAAAAAGGTTCACAGAGGTATGATAAATTTAATGTTCAATGTTCTTACTGCAAGAAATATGGTCATTATGCAAGTGACTACAGAAGGAAACAAGGATATGTGTATAAGTAGAATGCTAATTACACAGATGAATCTAGTTCTAATTCAAGTGAATCTAGTTCTAATCATGGAAGCATGTTTCTTACTTGTAATGTTACTCAAGAAAAAGCTAAAGATATTTGGTTTTTAGACAGTGGATGCAGTAATCATATGATAGGGAATAAAGAATTTTTTGCTAGTCTTGATGATTCTGTAAAATCAGAAGTGAAATTAGGAAATGATATCAGAGTAGATGTCATGGGTAAAGGTGTCATAAATGTTTTGGCCAAGAATGGTGAAAGAAGGTTTATACCTAATGTTTATTTTGTACCTAGACTAAAGCATAATCTTTGTAGTGTTGGTCAGTTAGTGAAAAAAGGTTACAGAGTGTCTTTTATGGATAATGTTTGCACAATACTGGACAAGTTTCCAAGTGACAAGTTGATAGGAAAAGTGGAGATGACCAAGAATCGCATGTTCTCTCTTCATATTCAGTGCATCCAAAGAGAAGAGGAAGCCCACTTCAAATCCATGCAGCTAGACCAATCATGGTTATGGCACTTAAGGTATGGACATTTACATTTTGGAGGTTTAAATTTGTTACAAAAGAAAAATATGGCGAAGGGTTTACCACCAATAGAACAGTGAGGAAGTTCATGTGACAGTTGTATTCTGGCAAAACAACATAGAGAGAGCTTTCCAGTAGGAGGCTCATATAGAGCTAAGGCAATATTAGAGTTAGTCCATAGTGATTTATTATGGACCAATGCAAACTACATCATTTGGACGTAGTACTTATTTTCTAATGTTCATTGATGACTTTAGTAGAAAGACTTGGATATACTTTCTCAAGAATAAGTCTAAAGCCTTTGAAAAGTTTAAAGAATTCAAGGCAATGGTTGAAAAGCAGAGTGGCTGTTATATCAAGGTACTTAGATTAGATAGAGGAGGTGAATATATGTCTAATCAATTTCAAGATTTTTGCAGATATCATCGAATCAAAAGGCAATTGACTACAAGGTACACACCACAGCAGAATGGTGTAGCAGAAAGAAAGAATAGAACAATAATGGAAATGGCAAGAAGCATGTTGAAAGCTAAACACTTGTCAAATGAATATTGGGCAGAAGAACTAGCATGTGTAGTGTATATTCTGAATAGGAGCCCAACAAAGAGTGTCAGAGATCGAGTTCCACAAGAAGCATGGAGTGGTAAGAAATATAGTGTATATCATTTCAAAAAATTTGGTTGTGTTGCATATTATCTTATACCATCTAAGTTGAGAAGAAAGCTTGATGATAGAGGTGAGAAATGTCTTTTTATTGGCTATTCTGAAGAATCAAAAGCTTACAAGTTGTATAACCCAATTTCAAAGCAAGTGATTATTAGCAAAGATGTTGAATTTAAGGAAGCATAAGCATGGGATGGTAGCACCATCACAGTTGGAGCACTAATTCCACATGATGAAGAAGTTTCTGAAGAACAAAATTTGCAAGGTGGACAATCCTCTCCACAAGCAGGCACAAGCACTCCAATAAGAGCACCTAGAAGGTTTGAATAAGGTGAATCATCTAGTCATGCATGTCACCCTACTCTAAATTCACAAGTAAGTGATGCATTAGATCCAACTCTTGCTACTTTGAGAGCAAGATTGAAAGGTAAGAAAATGAGAAATTTGAATGAGATTTATAATCAAGAAGAAGAGAAATTAGATTTGGTTTTAAATTTTGCTCTTTTCACTCATGACCCTATGTATTATGAAGAAGCAGTTAATGAGGAACATTGGCTAAAAGCAATGGATGAAGAGATGAATGCAATAGAAAGGAATCAAGCATGCGATCTAACTATTTTACCTGAAGGTAAGGATTGTATTGAAGTCAAATGGGTTTATAAGACTAAATTTGATGTAGATGGAAATGTTGAAAAGCACAAGGCAAGGTTAGTAGCAAAAGGTTTTGCACAAGAACATGGAGTTGACTATAATGAAACATTTGCACCAGTTGCTAGACTAGATACTATTAGAATGCTTTTATCAATTACTACTCAAAATAATTGGTATGTATATCAAATGGATGTAAACTTAGCTTTTTTGAATGATTTTCTAGATGAAGAAGTGTATGTGAAACAACCCACAAGTGATGAAGTACAAGGACATGAAGAAAAAGTTTAAAGATTAAAGAAGGCTCTTTATGGTCTCAAACAAGCACCAAGAGCATGGTATAGTAGGATTTATTCTTATATGATAAATAATGGATTCAACAGAAGCGATAGTGAGCCTACTTTGTACACAAAAATCAACAAAGAAGGTCAGATTTTGATTGTGTGTTTATATGTTGATGATTTGATTTTTACTAGAAATTTTTCTGTAGACACTTTTAAATCAGCAATGAAGAAAGAATTTGAAATGACAGATTTGGAATTAATGAAGTATTTTTTGGGAATAGAAGTTGTACAATCAAAGAAAGGAATATTTATTTGTCAAACTAAATATGCAAAGGATGTGTTAAGGAGATTTAAGATGCTGAATTGTAAACCAGTACCTACACTAGTTGCTATAGGGACCAAAGTTAGCAAAGAAGACAAAGGATCCAATGTTGATTCTACAATATTCAAAAGATTAGTTGGTAGTTTGATGTATCTTACAGCTACTAGACCAGATATTAGTTATGAGGTTAGTTTAATCTCAAGATTCATGGAGTCACCAAAAGACTCACATTGGCAAGTTGGAAAAAGGATATTAAGATATGTGGCAGGAACTACAAAATATGAAATTTTATATTCCACAACTAACAATTTTAGTTTGATTGTTTTTACAGATAGTGATTTTATAGGTAGCGTTGATGATAGGAAGAGTACTTCTGGAAATGTCTTTCTTTTAGGCATAGGTGTGGTGACATGGGCATCCAAAAAGCAACCTATAGTGACACTTTCATCAGCTGAAGCAAAGTATGTTGTAGCCACATCAGCAGCATGTCAAGCAACTTGGATGAGAAGAATATTGAATGATTTATTACAAGCACAGAAGGAGTCAACACCAATCTTTTGTGATAACAAATCAGCAATTGCTTTATCAAAAAATCATGTGTTTCACAAGAGGAGCAAGCACATAGATACAAGATTTCATTTTATCCAAGAGTCAGTGAACAATGGAGAAATCCATCTGGACTTTTGCAGATCTGAAGATCAATTAGCAGATATATTTACAAAGGCATTACCAAAAGAGACCTTTGATTATTTGAGACAAAATTTAGAAATTGTAAATGCTAAAATTGTAAGTGGTAGAAATTAAGGGGGAGTGTTAGAAAGTCAAGTTGAACTAGAGTTTAATTTCTCCACTCCTCATGCATGCAAGCAGTTAGCTGCAGTTAAGCAATCAGTTAGTAAACTGACAGTAAGCTTTCAGTTAGTTAACAAACAGTTAGTTAAACTGTTTGAGAATTTGTTAGAGAGTTAGTTTGCATGTAAAGACTAAAATTAGTCTTGAGTTTGCTTTTCTAATTATTGTATGTTTTCAATTCTATTTAAAAACGCTTGGGCGCATCATTGTAAGCAAGGAAAATTGAAGATCAATAGAATCTCTTTCTTTCAAGAAATTGCTGTAGCAATTGGGTTGAGTTCTTATTTATTTCTTTGAGTTCTTGTTTTTTGTATGCTCTCTTGATTCTAACATTTAATGTATGAGATGGTGAGCACTATGTGTTTTATAGTCTTCATTTTATCTCTTTGTCTTCATGTAATTTCCACATTTCTTTACATCATGGTACTATTGTTTTCATCATAGACTATTATTTTTATCTACTCGACATTGTCAACCAATAATGTGAGGTTTTTCTTGAATGACAGAAACTATATCTGTATTTTTGCAGATGGATGATCATTTTTTTAATATTTCCTAGTTAATGTTAAAGATGTGATAGTGTCTTTAGCATGCAGCCAATGAACTAGGTGTGTTTGCTATATGTTTCATCTATTTCCTTGGACAACCATAGAGACATGCAAGATATCTAGAAAGGTAAATGGAGATGCATTATGGCGAGTTATTTACCATGTTTACAGTTTGTTCCAGTGCAAACGAAGCTAGCAGACACCATCTGTGCGCTTCTAGATAGTACCGTGGTAAAAAAATAGTATGCAAGTGTTTTCACTAAGGGTATTAGCATCTACCTTGCTGCCAAGTGACCGACATTCCAAATGCAAACATTGCCTCGGCCTGTTCTCTTCACCAACATTATGTGATTTTCCATTTCCTGCACCACCTTCACCACTATGTCCTTTGAAATTTTTCATAGACAAACCATTGACAAAGTTGTCGAGTGCTTTCAACGTAATTTTTACAAACAGTCGTTGATAAAGAGAGTTATTGAAGGTATTGGTGTCAAACTTTTGATATTCTTTTTATTACCATTAGCAATTTTGATATAACAACGAAAATTTAGAGCAAAAAGGCACTGACAAACAATGGTGTCTCTGCAGATGCAGTGTAGGTTTGAACCCTAGCCACTATACAGCTTGTCAGATATGTAGTTTCATCGAATAGTCATCCAGGTAAGCCGATCCTCCTTCCTAATTGGATATTGATCAAATAGTTAATATCTGGAGCACAACGTATCTAAATATATATATTCAAGAGATTTTATATTATCAAATAGTCAAACCAAATGCGCAGAGCACTCCCTTACTATTTTATTGATAAATATGTCTACACTGATACCCCATGCAATGAAATACTAGACAGGATTTTAAATCTTCCAAACACAACTAGCATAACTTGAACCCATTCATTAACCAAACTAAGATGTTGTCAGGATAATTCATGCGATTATCTGTAATAGTTTCAAGTAATAAACTATTAGATTAAATCATAAAATACATGAATTGAACACTTTTTACCAACACTATGTTTATGTGCCAATGAGGACCCCATGCAACATATTTCTACTTCTTTGAGTCACAGTTGAATTTGACTGCATTTCATATGGCCAACACTAAAACATCGGTAGTCATTACTAGATGAGCTACCATGGCATTTGCCTCCCCCTTCATCACCATTCCTACAAGATAAATTTTTAGTAAGGGTGCAAACTTTCAAGCAACAGTGGTAAGAAAGAAGAAGAAACAATCAATTATGAGCAGCGTGCAATGGTTGAAACGATAAGTGAATAGAATTATTTTCTACAATCTCGAGGGTGTATAACATTTGAGGGTGAAGGACAAAATTTTAGATTAACAAGTAACGTAAATCTACTGTAGCAATCAACTGACATGATGTTTTGAGCGATTGCTTATCTCAAAAGCCTGACATTATGTGTCCCGCCATTTGAGACATCTTTATCCCTCCTAGAATGAACTCATGCACTGGTTCAAATGTCTTTCTTCCTAAAATATGTTGACAAGTACATGAAATCTTCGTATAGTTAAGTTGAACAAAATTTAGATGCATTCCTAGCTCGGTAGAAGGAAAGCAGGTCGAATGCCAATAAAAATTTTGTCTTTACTAGAAAGGTGTTCTACTGCTCTACAAAGACACATTTTTCATGTCTATTGAGAGCCTCGTCTATCTGCCTTACATGAAATGCATCAAGGTCAAAAAAAGACTTTCCCAGATGTATGATTTAGCAGTTTCAAATGTTAAATATTTTAAAGCCTAGAAACACGTGACCTAAAATGAATGTATTATCAAGCTATTTATTACATTTTTTAAGGCCTCGAAACACGTGAGCTAAAAAAACTCAAATGTATTATTCAACCACTTTCAAACTGTCAAGTAGACATAGGTATACTCCAGCATGACTGAAAATATTTTTAATTTCATACTAATTTTTTGAATTTTATAACAGCTAGCAATTTTATTTATGTTGATCTTCAGGGGATTATTACACTTGGTGCAATAGACATCAACTTAGTTTGTCATATTCGTGTTCTTAAAATATTACTCTAGATATGTGTAGCTGAAATTATTATCAAAGTTAGAAAACAATACAATAATTTTCTAATATATCAAACCTTCTATTTTTTAGAATGTACAAGTACTCTTAGTTGGCATTTATCCAAAGTCTGAAATCACAAATAAGAACTGATTTAGGTTCACCTTTCAAATCAGAATGAGATAAAAAAAGAAACAATTGAAATCTGCAAGTAAAATATCATGTGAGTAGTAAAAAGTGAACATCTTGTTTGTGGTTTGATATCATTTGACTCTTCAGTACTCATATATTCATTTTTTTATAAAGCCTTCTTGTCACTTTGCCTCTGCAAATAACTTCAATGATAGTGGCCAGGATTTTGTAGAGACAGTCTTGTAAGTTATGTATTTTCTTGTTTCTCATCCAGTCTGTTGTTGGTTGTTTGGGAAAAGAAATGACTTATAATTTATGATTATTTTCTTTCTTTCAATTTCAAACTTCTTATGATATTCAACTCTCCTTGATAAGTACCTATGACCTTAGAACCAAAATATGTCAAACCAAAGGAGTGAAGGACTCATGTGCCAGTAACAGAAATCTTGCTCTTTAGATGCTGGGAAATTCTTGCCAACATTAAGAGAAATCATATCTATACCCTCAAACTGAAAGATTCTTCCAGTTAAAAATTAGTAATGTATCATAGAAATGAAAATGCCTCAAATAATAGTTGTAACTATATCGATGGCAGTGATATTACTTCCACATTTAAATTAAGCTCCAACATCCTATATGAATTAGACATAGAAACCAAATTCAAATAGAAGTGAAAAGCCACTTTATAATACATGATGGGAACTTCTTTTATTCTAATTGAGCTGAACTAGTGTTCAGATGGCTTATGTCCATGTATACAAACAATGGTTGTATATATAATAACTAAAGTATGGTAGATTCACAATAAATGTATATCTATAGTTATCATGTTAATGAATTAATTTTTAGATTACCCAAGTTATTCAAGTTATTCTAGAGACACTGCTCTCAATTTTTTTTATTTAGGTTTAATGATGCAATTGTTTACTCTAAATCTAGATATTTGGGACATATATAGATGTTAATGTGTTATGCTTATTATTCACATTTTCTTTCCTTTATTGGACTGAAAGTTGTAACACTCATGTTTCAGAATGGCAGAGGCAAAGGGAAGAAATCAAGTACCATTGATGCCATCAGATGTGCAGGTTGTCTTGAAATGGTATGAAACACTTGGAAAGGAAGTCATTTTCTCAAGCTTAACCTATCTTTCATGAATAGATTAACCTATTTTTTATTTCAAAGTGTATACATTTTAATAAAATTTTGCACTTATCAATTTTGGCTATGTATCTATCTCTCATTTATTATGATTCTCAATGTTCATTACCTCAATCAATTTTTTTTTTATTGTTGGCTATAGTCAACTACAATATTAAAATGAATTTTTAATATCAAGTACAATATCCTTCCCAGCTCTAGCGTCAGGTACTTAGGATGCTCCACATCACTTGTTTGAGGTGTTTTGAGTCTAAGGTCCTTATTTCTTGAGTTTATAGAGTTAAGGACAAAATTTTTATGTCAAGGATTAAGGTGAAATTCTACATATAGACAAATCAATGTGAGTCTTTTAAATTAAAAAAAATGTCAGTCAATATAAATAGGGATGATGGTTTTAGGATTAGTAGTTCATAAAAACCAATAATTAATTATTTGAGGAAAGATAATATACATACTTACTAAGGTGACATAATATTTAATGATTTTTTAATTAATGATAATTAACTATTTGTTAATTAGGTTGACCAATTAATTATTGTGTTTTCTCAAGGTGAGTTGGCTCTTCTTTATTTTCCTTGAACAAATTTATTTAATTTTTAATTATTAATATAACATTGCAATTTTTCAGAGTATTTATCATTTTCTTCTTATCCATGAAAATGGAAACACATATTGTATATTATTTATTCTCATGTGAATTTTTAATTCACATAATCTAAAGAATATGATTTTGTCACATTAGAGATAGTCCTTATTAATTAAAATATTGGAGTTATATTTTATATGTATATCTTGATTATTAATTTTCACCTACTATCCCTTCACCGTATGTGAAATAAAGACACTAGGCACACACCTATAAGGTTATCTCAAATAATGATTGGATTTAATTTGTAAATCTTCACTCTATTTAAAAAGTCCACTTTGTATCTTTTTTAAAACATACTTCCAATATTTTTTTAAAACATTTTCTACAATATCTACAAATTTTATCACGTTCTCTTATTCTCCCTTGGTAGAAGTTTTATGCATATTTTTATATCTTGTTATTGATTTGAACCATCTTTTAATAATACATGGGGTCTTCTTCTAATATACCAATTTCATCATTGAAAATATTTTTTTTATCAACTCTTTAATTATATGAATTATAGGGAGTATTATTTTTATTATATCATTTTACTTATAATTCACTGTTTAGTAGTTGATCTTAAAATTATATCTTTGAAGTTCTTAAAATTGTATCTTTTAGGTTCGCATCTCAAGATAGATTCAGGGCATTTATTAACCTTACATTTTTATAATATAATTATTATTGCTTTAGCCTTGGTTTTTTGTCATTATAAATTGTATTTATAAATGTATGTAAAATTTAACATATTTTCAAAGATAAGAGATTTTAGAATGGCATCCTTATAACATTAACAAAACTAAGATTCAACACAAATTTGGAGGCAAAAAGAAAATGTGTATTATTTTCAAACTTTTCTCTATATATTTTAATAAATCATTGCTATGGGCACTTATCCATGTGTAAATGTCCTTACAGGTCTCAAAATCTTAAGCATTAGATTTTTTGTGAGAGCTTTATTAATACAAAGATATTATGTAGTTATGTAAACATGATTTTTAGATATTTATTAATCTTAAAATTATATTATTTTAGGGTATATGTGTTTGTTTATTATTGGTTTATGTTATGTTTTATTTGCCTACTTTGCCCATGTTTATGGTTGTCCCTATTATTTTCCCTCCTTTTTTTCTAAATTGTTTATTTGTTAATTATTAATAGACTATTCTAAAAATAATAATTCTAATTTTACTGTTTTACATTTAAATAAATGTAAGTACAATGTTTATAAATACATAGGATATAATTTAATTTAAATTTATTTATTTATTTCATAATTAAATGATGATGTAAAGATACAAGTAGATATAGATATATGTGATATATTTTGATTTAAATTTATTTATTCATTTTATAATTAAATGATGATGTAAAGATATAATTAAATATAAATCAGTGTAAGTATTTTTTCAATAAACATGGGAAGTATATTGAACAAAATTTTAAAATAACTACTTATTAATTAAATTTCTTTTGACAAATCATCTGTTTAAGATAATTTAAAAATAATTTTTTTTAACTAAAATTTAATATTTGCATAAATAATTAAAAATATTTTTATCTCATATTTATATAAGGAAAATTGTTGACCGTAACATACAATTTGAAACACTGAAAGCAATGTTAATGGCGTCAATTTCCAAATGAAGTCAATCACCTTTCCTTTCATATTAAGTTTTAGGTTATTTAAAATATAATGAACTAATCAATATGTCAAAAAGGCATCTTGGAGGCAGCAAAATGTTTGACTTTATATTCCAATAATTGTTTATCTCAGTGAACGAGATTTGCCTTACAGATGTACATTGAAATTATTAAATCGATTATCCTAATTTAGTAGTAGGAATGGCGGTTAGGGATTAAATTTGATGGTGGTATGTTTGTATTTATATATTTAAATTGTAAAATATAATTAATCTTTAAAAAAAATTATATATGATATATTAAATTTGATGATGGTATAGTTGTATTTATATTTTTATATATTTTAATTATAAAATATAATTAATTTTTTCAAAAAAAAGTATATGATATAAAATATAAAATAAATAGACCACTAAAAAATATAAAGATTAATATTTTATATATAATAAATATAAATATTATATTAAATATTTTTATATAAAAAAAATTTAGCATTCAAAAAGTAGAGTTGAATTATAAATGACATCCAAAAAAATTATGAGAGATAAAATTAATTGCTAAATTTAAGACCAATTTTTTGTGATAAATTTTTTAATAATAATTATTTATTGGAAATTATTTTTTTTTATTACATTTTATAATAAAACAAAGATTATATTTTTCTTAATGTTTTTTTATGTTTTATTCAAAATTTTATTTTATATAAAAAAAATTAAAAATTACAAATATAATTTTATGTCGATTAAAATGTGAATGAAAAAAAAAATGTATTGTACTAATATTAATGAAAGGTCCGTGATGTGAAACAGTTAGTACATTTTGTTTTATCAAATAAAATGTTGACTATTAAATTCTTGCATACCTACAAAAGTAGGTGAGTTGGTAAGATATATAATATATAAATTTCTGCTTGAGGATTTGGTATCAAACTCAGCATAATGGATTTGGTGGTATTGTCTAAAATAAGAAAAAATAAAGAGATTTTTTTTTCTCTCTTTTTTATTTTTTTTAAAAATATGTAAGATTTAACATTTGTATAACTTTTTAATATTTTTTAGTTTTCTATTTTAATATTAAGATTGTTTTTATTATTATAAATTGTACTTAATTTATATGGATTTTTAATGAAAAGAGAATTTCACTCACATAAAAATGAGATTAATCATTATCTTATACTGAATAAAAGCCAAATTTCATCATTCTTATATATCTAATAAAAAGGTTTTTAGAACTCCATTAAATATTGATTCCCAACTCTTATAAATATCTATAAAACAATTTATATTTACATTTGAATTTTTTTTTAACTTATTTAAATAATTAATAATATTTTTATCAAATATTATAACATTAAAAAATTTACAACTTAACAATTTTAAACTCTGAACATATTTTCATATTAATTTTTTAATTTAAAATATATCACTTTCAAAAATACTTAGTGGTAACCCTCAAATTCCTACAAGTTCCTACCTTGCACCTAACCCTCAAACCTCTTATTAAAATTATTGACCATAATATATCATGAAAAGAGACTACAGGCTGTCAATTTCCATGGATGCGTGGGGATCCACTTTGTAGCCGTTTCGTCACCTTATTGTGCGTGGGAGGAGTAATGTTGTTTTCTCTAGTGATTCGCTAGGGTATTGACTTACGCTCCATTGTTTTCTTGTGAGAAGAATCTTTACATGAAATAAAAAGAGTACGTACACCACATACAATAAACTTTTGGATTCATTACGCTAAGTCAAATCCATTACGAACACAGCCATTTTTAAATCTTGTTTTAATCACATTATATTATTTAAAATATATATTATTAGACGGTGATTTATTAGTGAAGTTGTTTTTGTTTGAGAACATTTTATTTAAGTATAAATGTGATTAAAATTGTTTAGCTTAAAAAAAAGTTTGGAAAAATGAATTTTACATCATAAATAATTTTCAATCCATTTCAATCTATGAAAAAAATTAACATTTCAATTATAGAAACTTGAATTTTCTTTTTCTTTTTATATTTTAAATGTAAAAAACATAAAATCTATTAACCTCCACAACTTCTTGACATTAAAATTTATATTTTGTATTTAAATTTTTTTTTTTAAATATCTAAAATATTAAATCATATAAATAATTTTTTATATTTTATTTTTAATATATATTATAATTAATTTTATAATAAATAATTATTTTGACAATTTAATTACATATAAATACTCATTTTTTAGGTACAACCTTTACAATCACCCTTTTTTATTCATTACAATTACATTTTTAAATTATATTTTATTGTTGATGTATATTACTCCCTATATATGTCTTAAGGAACCTTTTATTCCTTCAATCTTCGTTCTCTCGTAAACGATACAGACCACACAAATTATGAGTTTCATCGGATTTTGCCAAAGAGTGGAAAAGATGGGCAGAGCACCATGCTGTGAGAGAGACGATGTGAGGAAAGGACCATGGTCCCCTGAGGAAGATTCTAAACTTAAGGCCTACATACAACAGCATGGCAATGGGGGAAATTGGATTACTCTCCCCAAGAAAGTTGGTGTGTAATCATCCTTCACGTTATTTTATTCAGGAATCTTCTAACATAACTTAGAAGAAAGCAAATTAGCCAGCTTGTTTTTTGTTTGTTGCCAAAATTACTTCCCAATGTTTTAACATTCTACAGTCTGAAAATTAGGTTATTCATTATCATGATAATTTGGGGATTTGAGTTTCAGGAGTTCAAGGATGCTATGATAGATTTTCTAACATATATGATTTGCATACCATATTGTCTAAGTAGGACTCATATATCTTATTAATTTCTCCAATTGTTTTCTAGTTTTGTTGAAATCATATATTGTTACCGTTTGGTTTCGTATATAGTTTGATTAGTCGGTAATCCTGTACTATTAGGGCTTTCAAAGATTGTGCTAGATAGGGTAACGATCTTTATGCTAATGGTGCTGTGTTTGTTAATGTCTATGACAGAGAGAACTAACATCTAGATCTTCTATTTCTATCATTTTTTTCTGTTGTTAAGATACGACTGTTCTGCAGTGTGGTGGTTGTACTGATATCCATAGTATTTGGCCCAGGCCTGAGAAGGTGTGGAAAGAGCTGCCGATTGAGATGGTTGAATTACTTGAGACCCAATATAAAGCATGGAGGGTTCTCAGAAGAAGAAGATAATATCATATACAGCCTCTATTTCAGTATTGGAAGCAGGTATGAATCAATCACTCTCCACAAAAATCTCATTGAGAAACCCTAAAGCTTAGTATTGATTCTTTCATATGTGTGGTTTTTGCCGTTTTACAAGATCTAAGACTTGGTTTTCTTTCATGCAGGTGGTCTATCATTGCAGCCCAGCTGCCAGGCAGAACAGATAATGATATAAAAAACTACTGGAACACAAAACTGAAGAAGAAACTGTTTGAAAAACAACAGAAACGTCGTCTTGCAGCTGCAGCAAAACAAGATCAAATGAATAAGATAGAACGGTATGTATCTTCGGCAGCCAACACAAACATAAATGTATATGAGACACAGCCCACAGCAGAAGTAGACCAGCATGTGAGTCAAGCTTATGCTCATTTCAGCCCTGGAGTAGTTCCTCAGTTGTTTGAGCAAACCACTTGTAATGAAGTACCCACCATTCCAAGCATACAACCAGCTAGAGTTCACCTAAATTATCCACAAGACTTTGATCAGCAAATGCTTGGGCAGGATCATAATGGTTCTTTTATGAAGCTGATAGAGAGGCTTGAGGCTACACTTATTGATCGCTCAAACAACATGAATATGGTGAGCACCTCTCATATGGAGCCATCCAACTGCTTTATAAGTAATAATAATCATGCTGCCCAAATGCCACATTCTACAGTGGGAATAGCAACCCAAATTCCATATCCGCCAGCAGCTGCCGCTCCATTTGAATATACACCATCCACAGAGAATCATGCTCAATCAGAAAGCCTAGCTGAATTGGGTAAATTGCTATCTCAAAATGATAATTCACTAGTCTTTCCTGCACTGTCTTCTTTCAATGCTGAGAATAGTAACAACCGGAACATGGAGATCGCCTATGAATATTGGAATGATGTACCATACTTTACTAAGAATAACTATACCTCACAAGTACTTGAGCAGAGACAGCGAAATTGTGGCTGTTACCCATCAGTTAGCACTGTAGATGGACAGCTGATATAAAGTCATCCTCGGGCACCTTTACATTAAGATGAAGAAGCTGCATAATACTTTCATGTTACAGTAATACTGCATCAAGGTTAAAACTATAAATTTTATCCAGAAGGTATGGCTGGGCTTGCAAAATATGGTAGATTTGAATGTTAAAACAATAAATGATATTATGTGTCTTCATTGAATTTCTAATACCAAGTGGTGAAATGTATAGTTACAATGAATTACCATGTTTGAAGATTCTCAAACTAGGTATTTAGGTGTTTATATATTTCATTGAGTTGGATCATTGGTGAAGTTATTTGATTTATAAAGAATTTATTAAGAATTAATTTTTGTGTGATATAAAGATTTATTTTAAATTTGACGAAATGAACTTTTCAAATTTTAATATTAATTTGAAAATTTAATCTATAAAAAAATGTGTATTTAATTAATTTTAATATAATAAATACATAAAAAAATATATCAAAAAAATATATTTCAATTTTTTAATGCAAGTTGGGTTTAGGGCGGACAATTAATTGAACCATAAGAAATAAAATGATCTTATACAATAAATTATAAATAAGATGATTCTTTATTTTTATATGTCAATCAAATTAAATGTTTTTTGACAGAATTGATAAATAAGTGATCTTCTAGTAGAATGAGCATACAAGAATTCCAATGACAATAACTCTGCTTATATTCAGAAATAAACAAGAGGATATGCTATTCTTGTCTTGATTAATAAATAGCATTACAATAGGTGTCTCATACAAGAGAAAGAACTTGCAAACATCCATCTAGAATCATGGAGTTAACTGAGAGTATACTAGTAGAAAACAAATATGTAACAACTACTTAGCTAAGACAAGTGGAAACAAACTACCATAGACTAAAGAATTAACTAAACAAGTTGAAGCTATATGTGTAGGGATTATCCATTTAATAAATAAATGAAATAGTAAATATGCTACACCAACACCCCCTTAAGCATAGTTTAGGTGGGTCAAAAAGAAAATTGTTGATAAGGTACCCATGTGCAATGCAACTCTCAAAAAGTGGAGTAAAAAGAGAAAACCTATTGGAAAAGAATTCCCCCAAAAAGAAAGACAAAAATAAGTAGGTAGGACAAGAAAGCCCTACTCCAACACACACACCTCGCCCCCTCCTCCCACCCCTCCTTAAGCATAGTTTAGATGAGCTGAAAAATTGGGTCCTAGAAATAAGTCCTGATGAAGTGCCCAAGTACATAGTAATGATCCCATGAGTATCCTAAGAAAATATGAAGGATATATGCCTCCACAAAGAAGAGAGAGAAGATAAGTGTAGAATATCACATGGCAAATGTTATAGTAGGCCCCTCTACAAAAAAATGATGTATCTTCCTTTCAAAAGAAAGAAACCCTAAGCTATCAAACTATTGAATTCTCACCCAAGTGGAATGCAGATAGGAATCAAGATGTAGATCTCTGGAAAATACTCAAAAGTCTCCATGCGAGTGCTCAAATGTGCCAAATTCTGATTAGGAATCACAAACTTGACTGTACAAGATGGTAATAAGGAAGCATAGAATGAATGGGAGAGAACATGAGAGTTTATAAGTACCCTCATTACATCTAGAGAAGAAGAGTGGCATGGAACATTTGCTGAAGCAATGGACATGAGAAGAGGAGAGCAAGGCTCAACAACTGTCAAAACTGAAGACTAGTCTATAAATAAAGCACTTAGATTTTCAAGATGAATGTCCACAACAACATATAAATCATCGATACTCTTAATCTATATACTCTCACTGAAATCAATAAATTTCTTTGAATTATAAGTCTATGAAGGATCTATAAGAGAAACAATCTTCACATGAATAAATGTAGAATTTGTAATGTGACAACTAAGTTCTGACATAATCTCATCATGTAGTGGGGCCTTGATAGAATGAAGAGCAGTATCCACCATGGATGTATTATCACAAAATATAAAATTAGGAGGAGAGAGTACAACAGTCTCACAAACGGCAATAGGAAGAGGAGGAGCAGGTTTGACATAAATCATAGTAGAATCCTTGAAAAGACTCTAAAGATTACTCCAAATAGTAGCGAGACACTCTATGTACTCCACATAGTGGTGTAGATCCCATGAAATGTATATCAATAAATTAGCACAAACACAATCACAAGAGTTGTCCTAGTAATCATATTGATGTGATCAATAAGAATAGGAATCTATCCATATAAGAATGGAATAAGGATCTAATTATGAGTGAATGTTCCATGTACATATGCCATGAGGCATTATTGTTCTTTCCAAGAAGGACCACTAGTGGAGACTCGACTATCTTCCTTTGAAGTCTCTCAAATGGAGTCATCATGACTGAGAGAAGACACCAAGAGAGTACAAGTCTACATTGTATAAATTGCAATGAACCTCTAAAGCATGTTCATGCATGGAACATTGGGCATAGCCAAGAATGCATCCAAGTGATCAATCAAGGTTTGAGTGATGAGGGATAATACACACTCAGAATGGAGATGTTGAACACAGTAAAAAATGCATCTACATGTGAGCAATTGGTGTATGAAGTACAATGTAGAAAGTAATAGGACTCATAACACATGTAACACCCCTGAATATGGTAATTTATAACTTTAGTGAGTTTACAATAAAAATAGTACCAATAGAATGGGAATGAAAAAAAACAATGTTTACAAAAAGTGGCACTCAAATCTAAGTTATCGATCAAAACTTATTGTTAATAACATTTACTATCATTAATGACCTGTTTAATGAACTTTCACTTAAAAGATTAAAAAATTTGAGAAAACAAAGGGTAAGGTAGCTTTCCATCCACTCGTTGGAATGGGAATGAAACACTGGACCTTCTTGAACAAGCTAAAATCTTACCAAATTCTACTTTGTGCCGCTTAATGGAAAAATTTCCTCTTATGTGAAAAAAAAGAAATAGCTATTTAAAAAATAATTAAAAATAACAAGTTTAAATAAAAAATAGTGTTTAGATTAGGTATTTCAAGTTTATAGACTTTAGAAAAGGAAAAGAAGGGACCAAAAAGAGGTCCCATCATGGAGGAAGAAACCAAATAGAAGCTCGGATCACAGCAAGGAAAGGAGGAATGGCATGGGATCACATCAGTTTTCCACCTTCCTCATTGAAGAGTGAGGACCTCAGGATTCAATTAACAACTAAGATCTCTGTCATAGGTCAATCTCAGAATTACCAGGTCGTCATACGTTGGTCTTTTACAGGTTAGATTGAGATAACATCACAAACTGGAACACCATCACATGCTGAAATACCATTAACAGTCCTCTACCAAACCTGAACCTCAAACCTATGACTTGGAAAGTATGAAAAAGATTATCCAAAAATAAAACTAAGTTGCAATACCCTGATCTGACTAGGTGAACTGCCCATGTAGGGAAGGCCAATGGTTCGATCTTGGTCAGAGCTCCTTTCCTTTACGTCCAACCTTAGAGGGAAGGCAAGAGGATCTATAGGGAAGGTAAGTAGTTGGAAGGGTCTGTGGATCTGATTATGCCAAGGAGAGAGCTGTGAGAACCATGCAGTTCATCAATTGTGGAATACGCAATCAAAGAAGGTGTCAATGGTGAGTAAAGCGCAGAGGTTGGGGTGTACAAGGATCTAGGTTGGAGCGGTCGTATTTAAACGACCACCATCCCAACAGAAGCACCCGTCCAACAACCACCATCCTCTTCAAATGGCCACCATCCTAGCAGAAGATCTCGTTGAATGAACAACTGGATTAGATTTTGGGTGGATAGCATGCAACCGACGAAGGTAGTTTTCAAAATAAACCCTTAATTGACTTTCCATGACAAGGATTGTATGGTAATGGAATCAACATGCAACATCCAGAAGTTTTAAACTGTTGACAACTTTGAAAACTTCTCAATGCTGGACAGAAGACCCTACGCCATGTAAAGCATGTACCTTCCAATGGTGACTAGAAGTTGGCACCAACCAGCGAACAAAACCCCTAACATTAAAACTATGTGAAAACAATAATCTCAATATTGAAAACTTGCAAAAACTAAACTAGACAAGCTCAATACCAACATAGTTCTGATAACATGACAAAATTGACAAATATATGATTTTCTATAGAATGATCACACAAGAGTTTCAATTACAATAATTATGTTTGTAGTCAAAAAATGCAAGAGAATATGTAATAATGGTTCTGATTAATAAATATCTTTACAATAGATGTCTTATATAGGAGAAAGAACATGCAACTTTCACTTAAAATAATGGAGTTAATTGAGAGTAGACTAGTGGGAAACAAATGTATAAAAACCACTTAACTAAGACAAATGGTAACTAACTACTATAGAAATTAAGATAAATAGCAACTTACTAGTGTAATCTAAAGAATTATCTAAATAAACTGAAATTACATGTGTAAGAATTATCCATTTAATTAAAAAGTAAAATAATAAATATCCTACAACATTTATTTTCCATATTCATATTAAATAAAGTTGTCACATTATAACCAACTATTAAAATCTTTTTAATTATATTTCATATAAATATTTAATTCAACTCAAACTAGTACCAACATTCTAAGTAGCAAGAAAAAAAAAATTTATAAATTTAATAATAAAAACTAAGAGAGATTTTTTATTTTTTTTTTTTTTTAAAAGTTGGCCATAATTATTTCTCATTTATTTTTTAAAATGTTTTTATTTAATTACTTTGGATGGTCGACTCTTACAATGTATTTGAAAATTGCTCATCTTATCCTTATCATAATCAAATCAGCTTCTCAACTTACACGTATTCAATATTCTCATCTTATCATAATCAAATCACCTTACCGTAATATTAGGGCCTCCTGCCTGCTGGTCACCGCTAAAAAATAAAACAAAATCTTTTCAGTTATAGACATATTTAATCGGCCAAGACCCACTAACACCCCGGTCCCATGGAGGGGATCAGCTCTGATTTTTCAGTCTAATTAGTTCTATGTATGATTAAACCAGTAAATTTGTAAATGTAAATATGTTTACCTGAACATTCAGTTGACTTCATTTTTACACAAAACTATTAATTACTGCTAATTGCAAATATTTTAAAAATATATTTTAATTTTTAAAGATTAATTTATAATTTTTATCTTTTTGTTTTTCATTTTATTTTTATTATAATTTTATCAAATATAATAATTCATCTGATACAATTTTTCTAAATCTATTTTAAAATTAATTTATGTGATCAAATATTTTCAAATCTATTTTATAATTAATTCAACATTTATGATTATATATTTAATCATATTTTATATTTGCATTTACATATTTAACCATCTTTTACACAAACACACACACACACATAAATAAGTCAATTAAAATATATTTTACTAATGAAATTATTGTTTTAAATATTTATGTCATTAATAACTTAGTTGAATACCTCTCTCAATAAAAATTTGGTGACAATTATAATTGATTTGTAATCATCATAGTTTTTTTTTGGGTAATAAAATAAAATGCACTTTTTATTTATATTAAAATGTAATATAAAAATTGGGTACAATAAAAATATGAAAAAGGACATTTACATAATATTATTAAAACATTATATGATTTCATATAATATAATTAAAATTTTCAAAAACAAATACAATTTTAATTATTTTTTAAAATTAATAAATAAATTTTAAAACTTTAAATATTTCTCAATTAAATTTGATTTATTTTAAATTTGTGAGTGTTCAAGTTAATGGTATTTTTATTTGATTTTTTAAATTATATTTATTTTAAAACAAATAAATATTAAAGATATAATATGATTGGTATTGATGATACTATATGATAATTATTATAACAATCATCAAATTTTAAATCTTTAAAAATATTAATAATGAGATTAAATTTGACTTAATTTATTTATTTAATAATAAAAACAATATTTATGTAGTTCATATTTTTAAAACAAATTCATTTATTTCTAAATTATAAATTTTATTTTACTATTGAATTAAAAGTTTAAGATAGATAGATAGATATATATATATATATATATATATATATATATATATATATATATATATATAAAGTTGAATAATTAAAATAAAAATAAAATAAGAATTATATATATATATATAAATAATTCTTATTTTATTTTTATTTTAATTATTTGACTTTGTGATTTATTAAGAAGAATATTTTTAAATAACAATTTAAGTTATTATTTTAAAAAATTGATTACATAATATTATTAAAAATAATTATATTTTCATTTTAATTAAAAAATTATCATAATAATTTTTTATATCAATTAATATTTACTTACTAAATTGAACTTTTCATTATATTTTATGATGCTCCTAATTAATTTAACCAAAAGTATCACTACTAAAAATGTGTTGTCCCATTGAATCTTAAATAATATATATTTAAAAAAGAATCTATCATATCATTAAATCGAAGTTCTAAAAATATAAATGCCAAATAGAAAGAACCAAATAAAAAGTACCAATACATAATTATAAAAATACCAAAATAAGAAATACATTATGAAGTACCAAGTAAAAAGTATAAATATATTAATAAAATAATCATAAGAGAGACATGGCATTTGCCATTTCTTTAGATAAATATTGGCCATAATTAATAAGATTATGTGTTTTTTTATTTTTCATTTATTTTTTTTAAATTTTTTTAAAATTGTTTGTCTACAAAATTTTATGAATTTAGTTATAATAAAAAATATATAATATTATTGTGAAAAAAAAATGTTATATTATTTATTTATTTTTAATTATGTATATTAAATATAATTTTTCTTATATATAATATTTTTAAAATATTTATTTATCAATTTATATTATACAATATAATATTTGGGGAAGTTTTAGTTTATTAATTACAAATTACATTCAATATGTTTGAAAATAATTTATGAAACTAATTTTTTCATTATATATTTTATATGAAAAAAATTCATCATAACATATAAATGTTTTTATTATTTAATATTTTTTTAATAATAAATATAAATTTTAATTTTCATTATAAAAATTATTATACATTTATACTATCAAATTAATTATTAATTTTAATATATATAAAATTTAATATTATTTAAATAAGAAAAATGTTTAATTATGTAATTAAAAATAATATTTTAATTATGTTCATAGATATTTTATAATAATAATAATAATAATGAATAGAATGTAATAGAATTATTTTTATTTTTTTAAAAATGTTTAATCATCATATATCAATTTCAATTTTAAATTTCAAGTCTATTTAACCCTTATACGAGAAAAAATTAAGATTTTATTCAATATCATTACCATAATCAAATAACCGGCTCACATTACCCATACTTTTATCATAGTCAAATCCCATGCTCACCTTACCGTATGAGGGTCTCCTGCGTCCCGATCAACACTCAAAACTTATACAAAATATATTCAATTAGGCTTATAATCTACTAGTACCCTGGTCCCATGGAGAGGGAATAGCTCTGATAAGAATAAAATTGTAGATATAAATATTCTTACCTGAAAATTGAGTTGAGGTGATTTTACACCCAAAAAAATTAATAAAAGCCATTGATGAATATATTTTATTTTATTTTTAATAATCTGTACTTTTTATTTATTTTTTAAATTATAATTCTATTAAATTTAATATTTTTTATTAATTATAATTGTATTCAATTTAATAATTATAAGACTTTATTTTTTCAAATCTTCAATTTTATTCCAATATTTATATATTTAATTTTTTTATATTTATATTTGTATATTTAATTATTTTATATATATATATTTATTAATTTTTTTAATTAATTCTTTAATTTACTCAAAAAAAAAAAAATTATAGATAATATACATTAAATACAAGAGTTAAATGCTCAAGAGAGTAACCAAAGATGCATTATAAACAACATATTATTGGTAGCGTATAAAAATACACAAAAACATAATTTAAAATTTTCAAACAATAATATGTTGCTAGTAGCATATAAAAATATACAAAAACATAATTAAAAAGTTCAATTACAATAGCCATCAACAGTTATACAACATATTTTTCAATCCCTGGCTAACCTTTATTTGTTTGTTACCTAATAACTACTTCACTTCAAGTTCGATTTTCTGAATCTAGAATGTTATCGCTGTGTTTTTCTCCAAATCCCCCTGTAGCTCAGAAAAAAGAGAAACAATACTAAGAAAAACCCCAAAGTAAATCTTTAGAATTCCTATTCCCTGATGAAAAATAGATTTAGAGATAGCTGCCAAACATCTATTCTTCCATATTTGTAATAAAATACCTTGTTTAATTGTATCCTTAGTTAAAAAATTTATTCATGCTTATCCTAAAAAGTGTTTCTTTCTAGTTTAGTTGATTATTAAATATAGTAAGAAGGTTAATGAAGATGATCTTCCATTATTTTTTGGCATAGACACAGTCCCAAAAAACATGCTTTAAGTCCTCTCTTGAATGATAAAATGGGCAATTGATGGGTTGAATCACAATGCCTTTCAATCTATCTCCTATAAGTAGTTTATAATGTAGAATTTTTCAAAACATGATTTGTGCATTAACACTTGCATTAGATTTTCAAATTTGTGTATTCAAATTAGACCAAAGTCTTTCAATAATTTGACATTTCCACTTGAGATTCAAGCAAAAACTTAAAGGAACATTGGGCAGGAGTTGATTATAAATTTTCTTCAAAGGAAAAATATTGAAATGATAACGAGCTAACCATCTCCAAAATCTCAAAGAAAATGCATGGAACAAGAGTGCACATTTTCATGGATAGCTCCTTTGAAACTAGAGACTACACAAAGGTGATAAACTATTTAACATAGATATTTAATCCAAACTATCTTTGAAGAATATGCCAAGGAGTCTAGTTAAGCAAAGAAAAATCCCATAAATCACCAAATTGTCGCACACCCTTTTTAAATAAATAATTAGCATGCTTAAGGAAGGTAATGGAAATACACTAACCTTGATACTGAATGAGTCTATTCCACCATATAGAGGTAGAATTAAAATTGAAAGCATACCGTAGAGATACTTCTCTCCACTTTAAAAATTGACAAACATCCTGCCAGGGTTTCCAAATGGATTGCAAGGGAGCTGAAGCTATAATTTTGAAAAAGGGGGCAAGAAGAATCATATACCACCAATTAATACCCTGCCATTTACCATGAACAAAGGCAGAATTGATTCTATGTTAGACAAATATATTCCAAGTTTTATCACCTTAACTAGCTCTAATGATCCATTTAGCTGCTAAACAAATCCTTTGTGTTTTGGGATCATTAATTCCTAGACCACTTTTATTCTTTAATTGTATACAGTTTATCTAGGAAGTATACTTAAACCTAGCCTCACATCCCCATTTGGTCCAAAAAAATTGTAGAATAATTTTGTTCAAGTATTTATAAACTTTGTTGGAGAAAATCCAACAAGAGGAATAATAAACATGTGTAGCAATGAATATTCTATTAACAACTTGGATTCTCCCAGCCAATGAAAGAAACTTGTTGATCTAATTAAAAATCTTGTTTTTATGTCTATTAATAAACCAGTTCCACATATCTGGCAAGGAGACTCCTATTCTAAATGGTATACGAAGATACCTAGTAATCTCCCCATGTTTTATTTATCTCCATTCAGTAGGTATCCAATGTGGTATAGGCCTAGAACATATCATCATAAACTTAGTTTTGGTATGAGTGAGTTGTGATCCCAACACTGAAGAGTATAAATTTAGTATGTCTAGGGTGTTAATAATTTTTGATTCAAAATTTTGAATAAAAATCATACTATCATGATCAAAATGAGAATTAATAATAATCCCATTCCTAGGAATTGAAATCCCTACTGTAAGCTATAATTGATCATCTTTATGTAAAAGATACCCCAAGGCATTCATAGTAAGAACATATAAGAAATGAGACAAAGGACATCCTTCTCTAATGAATCCCTGAAGAGGAAATGAATTAGTAATACAATCATTGACAACAATTTGAGCACTTGCATCATTAAATAGCATTTGAATATGTGATATAATTTTGGGAAAAAACCCAACCATTGAAGCATTTTAAGAATAAAGCTCCATCAAATTATGTCATAAGCCTTATCAAAATCTAGCTTGATCAATAGAACATCTTATCTTAATTGTTGGGCCCACTCACAAGTTTCTTAGGCAAATAGAAGATTATCCAAAATATATCATTCTCAAAGAAAACTAGTTTGCTCTGCCCTACTAGTATCTTGTGCTAGAGGTTTGATCTGAAGGGCCAAGGCTTTAGCTATGATCTTGTAGGAAGTATTAAGTAAAGTAATCAGTCTCCAACGAGAAATAGTGTCTTCATTTTTCCCTTTATGTAGGAATTTAATTAGGCCTCTATTATTGTTAGGAGCCAAGGAACCTTTCTCAAGAGCTTCTAGATATATCAAATAAACATCATCCTTAATATGAGGCCACATAGCCTGATAGAATTCAATCATAAGTCCATCAATACCTAGACTCTTATTATGGGTCACTGAAAAAAGTGCCTATTCTATTTCTTCCAATGATAAATTTCAATCCAAGTACTAACTATAATCTTGATCAATTTTCTTAGGAATATGCTCTTTAATATTTTTTTCAAAAGATAATTGAAACTCTCCCCTCTATTATTCTTCTTTGAAAAGATTTATATAGAAGTTCTTAAAAAGTATGCTAATTTTAGATGTTTTCATGTGAAAGGTGCCAAGGTCATCCATAATCGCATAGATTCTCTCTTTTTTGTGTTTGTAATTAAGATAATTATAAAATTATTTAGAACCTCTATTCCCCTCCTTTATCCAATGAAGTCTAGCACATATTTTAGCTCCTCATCCTCTATAGTTATCAATTTTACGGAGTTGTGTCTCAATATAAGCAATTTCTATTTGCATCCTAGTGTTGTTTTGATCAAGGTTTAGCCTTTTTCATTCTTGATATAATTTACCTTGAAGATATTTTCTTCTTCTTTTATGCTATGAAGCCATTCTCTTGCCAAAGGAATGTAAAAAGGTAATAAATTGAGAAATTGCTTCACCCCACCATTTTATCCATGACTCACCTTCTTGAGGATTTGGAATAGAATTCTAAATCCTCATTAAGCCTATCCTACAGTTATGCCTCTTCAAGTGAGAGATATTAAATTTATAAGGTAATGCATAAGTGGAAATGGGAAAATGATCCAATAAGGTAGTCAAATAATCCACCAATACACAAACCCCAGAGGGATCATTAGCTAGTGGGAGATAGGGAGATATATAAAATATATCTAATATACTTAACTTTGTATCCACCTCTATTCTACTTTAGACCTAAGTGAACCAATTATTGACCTATCTAGTTTTCAACCATATCTAACAATTATTTGTGGATCTCCGTTACAATTTAGACTAAGATGCTTTTAGATGAACCAATTATTTTGTAATTCATGATAAAAGTTTAGTAGACCTATCTAGATATATTTGTGAACCAAGTGTGGACTTGGATTTAGACCAAGTGAACCAAGTCCACTTCCACACACACCCTTTGATGCACCCTTAGACTTGAAAATTTATCACTGTTTTATTTACACCATATGACTCTACCCAATTGTGACACAATATCTCTCAGGAAAGGTCTGAAGGCCAGATTCAAACAGGGTAATTTAATCCACATTGGATAATGAGAATGGGATGGGCCTTCAGGGTGAAAGTCAAAACTCTAGTCCTGTAAATAACAAATTTGTCCATGAATCACCCAGGTACCATATTGCAAGACTGTTTAGGCATGTTCAATTTCTTTAAACACACAAGATACATAACCTTTTCCCAATCCCCTTAAGGTTTCAATCTCCCATCCTTTGTTTTCCCAATTTAATCTAACCCATTTATAAAAATCTAATTCAAACAGAATACCTCTACGGAAGAATAAAATAACAGTTCTATTTTGGGATTTAGCTATTACATCAACAATGTCATCTGAAAGCAGGAATTTTATATTTTATCTTGTCTCCTTTGCATCCATTACTTGATCTTCATTGGCATTTGAATCATTCTTTTCTTCTACGCTCATATCAACAAGGTGTTCCACATCACCCTACAATCTTGAACTAGAAACATCTTCCTATTGGCTTGTGTCTTATGTAGTGCCTACAAAAATATGTCTAGGATCATCTCCAACTTGTCTTGCCGCCGCCTTTAACCTCATTGTCCTCCATTTTTCACTGGTTCTAAAACTAGAGTTAGGGTTCGTTGTTTGTTCCACAATGTTCACTCTTCGTTGTTCTTTCCAAAATTCATAACCTTAATTTACTCACAATTTAATCTTATACTTAATTTAATTTCATACTTTCTATATATATAATAAAATTGATTTTTAATCATCATAACAAACTTTAAAAAATTAATAAAATAACTATATTTATTACTATATTATAATTAAATATGTATTAGACACATTATAAATTTATGGTAAGCACACCCAAAAAAACATCCCTACAATACTAGTTAAAAAACTGCATGTTTTAACTTTATATCTTTATATCTTTATTTATATTTATATATATATATATATATATATATATATATATATATATATATATATATATATATATATATATAAATATATATATAAATTAATTGTATAGTCTTTAAAAAATCGATAATTGAATCCATCTAATTTTTAATTTATAAATATTAAAGTTAGCGGTGATTTCAATTGAATTTTTTTATTATTATAATTATTAAAAAAAATTAGAAATGTTATAATATAATTCGTAAAAATGATAAATGCTAAATTTTACATCACTCTTCAAAATGCAAATCATTAATATTATTAATGTAATTAGATTTATGTTTTAATCATGAAATATCGATTTATAATTTTAAGTGTTTATTTTTCTAATAATAGAGAATATTTGTACAATCCACATATTTAAAACAAATTCATTTATTTATAAAATTTATTTTTTATTTTATTATTAGATTAAAAATTGAAGCCCTTTTTGTTAAATTTTGAGTTATTTTTTATTTTTTAATGTGTAACATTCTAACAAATTTCTAATTTTAATTAATTATTATTTTTATTTCAACTATTTAACATTGTAAATTTTCAAGGTGAATGTTCTTAAATAAAAATAAAGTTTATAATTTATATTTATTTTATTTTTATGTTGATGATGGATCATGGAATTTAATTATAAGTATTATTTAAAAAAATATTTCTACAATTTTATTTAAAAGTAATTGTATTGATCTTTTAATTTGAAAAAATATCATAAAATTTTACAATGCCAATTATTGTTCACTACTAGATTGAGCCTTTCATTATGTTTCTAATCGGTGGTTTACATTAGGAGTTGGAAAATGTTTATGATTACATTTCCTTGTTGTTGATATGTACTATGACTTGGTTGCCTTATGTCATAGGGTTGGAAGGGTCATTGTCGAGGATGTGTTGGCTCAACAACAATTAACTGGTAGATATGGAAGGTTACCAAGTCATTCGATTGAACCATTGGAGTGGATAGATTTTACTATGGTGGCACTTTATTATACACATATTTATTTTAATGTGTTGCATGTCATTAATCTTTTTATGTTAGATTTTGATGCATACGCAAGGATACAAAGGTTCATTTGACGTGTTACTAACCCAATCTAAATCAGCAATTAATGACATATTTAAAAATAATAATCTATATAAGATCTTGTCATATCATATTAGAGATTGGGTATGTAGTCAAATCAATGTCTCTACATGAATGTAGTGAAAATATTTTGTTGGTCTCATTTTTTTCTCTCTAATATCTTTTTTTTTAAATTAATTTATTTCTTCTTCTCATTAACATTTGTAGACATCTACAAGGTCATGATTAATATCAAATTAAAATATGGTCTATCCTCTAAATAACATATATAATTGGTTGTGTCTTCATTTCTATATTGTTTGATGGCGTAGAATCATTGTATTCTTGTAAATAGATCTTTGTGAATAATTTATATCTCGTTGTAGAGTTTATGTAAAAATAAGCTATGCATTTCAAGCATCATGTTGTTTTTATAACTCAACATATATAGACCAGGATTAGAAATATAGTGATTATCAAGAAAGTTAAGCTTGAATCAATGGCTTTGTATGAATGTATCGATAGTAATTTTTTTATCTAAATTTTTTACTGACACTGATTTTAATATTTTAAATTAATATGTTTCTTATTCATAGTAACTTCTATATGAGTCTCCAAGGTCATGATTTCATTCTTTTTAAATCCATGTTTTGTCATTAGAAGACAAGATATATCCTGTGAATAGCATGCAAAGAATTGTTTGAGTCTATTTTTTTTATATTACTATTTTTAGACAACATGGATCCAATGGCTTCTTGTAAGTAGAGGTTTGTGAATGGTGTAAAAGTCATCTTAGGGTTTATGTAAAAAAAGGTGGTTTGAAATATTGTGTTGTTTTAATAGTATTATGTACAAAGAACATATATTGGGAATGTGACTATCTTTAGGTGAGTTAAGATCATATTAGTGTCTTTGCAGGAATGTGGAGAAAATATTTTGTTTGCATCAAGGTTTTGTCACTAACACTGATAATATTTTTTAAAAATTTATACACTTTAACTTAAAAATTTCTCTATAGGTATGTAGGGCCTTGATTTCATTCTAAATTTTATTTTATTTTTTTAATAAAATGGGTACTATGAATAAATATGTGGAAAATTTTCAGTCAAGGTGAGCATCAAATCAAGGTAAGATTTATTATTTGACTAATACAAATAGTTTAGTATGTTTCAATTTTATTTGATTGCATGGAACCATTGGCTTATTTTAAATAAATATTTGTTAATATTTTTTTGGGTTGCATCAAAATAAACGACTTTAGATTCTAATATAACATATATTAAAATCATGTTCTTTACAATTATCCAATTCTTATATTTAACAATATAATAGAATAAAACTTCATCAGGATGCTATTTTTATTATTTTTTGCTTTGAACTAATTTTATTATTGTTATTTCATAAGGAAACTATTTTGTTTTCCCATAAAATAGTAACCATATCAGATCATAAATTTTATTTTAACTGATATGTGATAAATCTAGATTTATTTTGGTGTATTTAATATAAGTATGTGACATCATACTTAATTACATTTAAATTTGTTACCCACCAGATTGAGCCCTCTATTCCATACCTATTTTACAATCAACATTAGAGGTTAGAGGATGACAACTATTGCAAATCCCTACTTCAGATGCATAACATATGAATTTTTTATGTTTTTTTTACTTAGCCAAAAGATATTTGGAATAATAAAGCCATTTCATCTTCTTACAAACATTTTACTCCCCTAAAAGGGCATGATTGAATTTATATCAAAGCCTTGTCATATTGTTTTCATGTTATTCTACATTTTGAAATGTTTGTAACTTTTTGGATGGATTATTCTTGGGTAGACAAGGATTCTTAGTTTAATTTTGAGCATTCAAGAAAATTTCCCCTCTTAGGCCCCTTTTCTAGTATTTTTCTTTGTGTCAATAATGTTTTGATTATTTATCAAGGCCTTTGATTGTAGTTGACACTTGATTCTAAAATGATTGGTTGACTATAATATTATATTATTACATTATAATTATATTATATCATATTACACATATTATAATAAAATATTATATGAAATTAAATAAATATTTTATTAATATAAGTATATTTATATATAATATATTTTTTTATATAATATTAATAATATTATTATATAACATAATATATGGGTATGTGCATGAAGTTGGGGGATAATTTCATGGGCATAACCCATAATATGTATGCCTTATAATATAATGCATACACGTTATTTTTGTAACATGTACATTCTTATATGTTTTAATAATGTGTACATGTGATTAAAACTATAAAACAAAAAAAAAATCTCATCCTTTGCATTTTATCTATTTATTTTTTGTTGATTCCCATTCACATTTTGGCTATAAGATCATGTTTTGGCCTGCAAGATTCATGTTTTTCCCTCCATTTGCCAGATCGATGATGTCATTGTGAAGAAGAGGTATGCTTTTTCTAGATTAAATCAATTTTTTTATTTTTTTATTTTTTTTAATGTGAATTATAATTTTTTTCCTGTAACAGGTCTACATGTTCCACCTAATACTCTACCTAACCTTCCGTCCAACCCTCCTAACCCTCCATCTAACCCTCCTATAGTTCCCCTATATCCCCTTGGCATCCAGGAGGAATTAGTTTCTCACATAGTGTTGAACAAAATTGAAATTGAGAACATAATTAGGAGAGTGAGGGAGCCCTCTTCCACAAACACCCATCACACCTATTTGGCCAATAACCTAGAGTTTGTACTAGGTCAAGTTGAATCGATAATGAGTCAAATTGATAGATGGAGGTCATAGTTGTAGGGATTACTATGCTAACAAATTGTCAACATCTGAGGTGAAGAACAAAAATATAAAAAAATATTAAAGTTGTGCCTTATTTATCAACCCGACCGTCAATTCCCCATTTCCCATAACAACCAAACATTTCCCAATCCACTGATGCCAACATGATTTGATTAAGGCCAATTTTTGGAAGAGATAGTGGATGGTGTTTGACTATCCCCCTTGTAATAGCCATGAGGTCCCTTTGTAATTCTTGAGAAAACACTATTTTGAGTTTTTCTTCAATCAAATTTCAAACTACATTGACTACGGTGAGTTTTAGGGCCAAGGTAAAGGCTTTGCATCAGATCAACCAAGTGCACGTTGTGTACCTCATTAGCCTATAAAGATCCCTACCCAAAATCCATTTCATCTGGATCTTCCCTCTATGATAACAGAGATTATGGAGATAGACACTTTTCATGTGCTTAGTATGATTATTGATACACTTGTTCATCATACGAGTAGACTTTCAGAGATAGATGCTTGAGATACTCTAACTAGTGGTCATACCTAACCCTATCGAAGTAGATGTTGTGGTAATATATGCAGTGAACCTTAAGATGATGATGATGGTACTCAGGGGGCTTGGAAGATGTGGTCTTGACTAATGAGTTATTGGCATACACATTTAGTTCAGATACATTGGGAGTCTCTACAGACATGCATGTATCTTTTATATGAATTTAATGTTAAATTTTTAAGTTATATTTGAAATTTAAAAAGGTAAAAACTAATTTACATGTTTAAATTGAATAATATATATGTATTTTTTTGTTTTCTAGGAGGAGACATTACCTTCGACATCATAACTAAGTAGTTGGCCAACCCAAGCTACTAAATATATTCATATCAGTATGACATCATATACATTTATAGAGGTAAAATTTCAAGTGAATCTTATATACTCTAGATGTACATTCATACACCTTAATTGCATCCTTGGTAGATTTTGTATAAGAATTTATATAAAATACCTAATATAATTTTGTTAGAATTTTTATTGTTTGATGTATTAATATGGATTGGCTTAACTTGTTAGAAACTCATCCTCAATCTCAACTATGTTTTCAATAACCAAAATAGAGAGGAACATTTTCTTGATATCTAATTATACGTAGTTTCCATAGCAAGTCAATCCCAATCAGTAGGATTGGATGTATGTATGTATGTATGTATGTACACACACACACACACACACACACACACACACACACAGCCAATCCTACTGATTGGGACTGACTTGCTATGGAAACTACGTATAATTTGATATTAAGAAAATGTTCAACTCGCTAATTCATTTGATAAAATTTGTTTGGTAAGATATATTTCTATAAATTTTCCAATAGAGCATAGCATGTCTCATAAATATGCACACCTCTCCTTTCTTTTAAATATTGACCTCATAGCCAGGTACTTGATTCCTTGTTATTCTAATCACATACAACAGTTCAATCTATATGATCGATATCCAAAATGGTCATAGCTAGAAATTCAATTCCCATCTTGATTCTATTTGTGCATAATAATCTCATCTCTATCTATGGAGTTATAAATTTATATTGCATAGCCTCTTAATCCCATTATACCTAGTCAATTATCTTTGTTTGTTGGGAGAGTGTCTATTAGATCTCATTGTTTTGTTGGGAGAGCATCGACTATAAACTATAGCCTATATGTATATGGCATAGGCCTTGCAATGATATAAAAATAGGGGACCTCAACCCCATATAGATAGATGCGGTTGACTATTTTGTTACCACCACCTACTTAGGGGGCCCAAATACCTACTATATCTAGTTGGGGGAGAGGTTCTATCTTTCAAGGTTCTCCTCCATCCATTCATAACTCATTCCCTTAGTCCTTTGGGTAATCAAATAACAATGATAATATTAGTCAAATCAATCCTTCTATATTATAATCACACACACTCTCTCTAAATCCTTGGTCATGTCAATAACTCAAATTGTCTATATACTTACCCTTCACATACACCTTTCTAGCTTTACCTTCTACTAGCCCTATTTTTTGGTAAAGCTCCTTGTTTGGATCATTTTATAGATCTTCACTAAATAATAATTACATATTTAAGGACCCATTTAGCCCATATGACTCCCAAATTAACCTTCTGACACAACTCTTAAGGAAAATTGTACTTCCTTCTTTAGGCCTCTCACTAATTAGCCCTCCATTTGTGCAAATTTCCTTAGTATGAAACATGTAAAAAATTTATGTATAATATATTAACCTTTATAGATACCCATTTGGATCTTTCATCTGAATAAATCATTTTTTAACCCCCTTCTTTGGACAAATTCTCCTGTTTTTATATCACCCATTCTCCCTTAACCCTTCTCTAGGCTTAGCACTAGATCACAACCTCATTTACATACTTTTTCGTACTTAACAAGCCTTAAAAAAATTATATTAGTGATAAGACATTAAATAATTTAATATTACAAGTATTTGGAATTGTTCAATAGCCAATCTCATTTTATACACTAAACCCTCCAATAAGGGTTTCTAAGCCATTACGAGGGTTGAAAGTACACTAAAGGGGATAAATTTTTCTTAGTGAGCTTAAAAACCCCAAAAAAATTTCATTGGGTCTATACTGACCTTATACAACTTTCTCATTTAGATAATAAGTTCTAAAAGCCCACAATCAATTGTAAACTCAAAACTCTCAGTTTACAACCCTACCTATGCACACAAGAAAATAGGGTATAGGGTTACTTTGCCTTTCCTTTAACTCTGAATATATTAAAAACCTAATATGGGATTATATACACTTACATTTACTATCTTATTCTCCTTACAATCTCAATGGAATCCCAAACTAGTTTTAACATAATATAACTCAGTCCTTTGACTGAATGTTGCCCTTTAACAAATTAGGTAATCAGGGATTATTTCTTCTTTCAATGTCAAATAATTATAAACCTATATCAATATGACCTCCCCCTTTCTATGATGATTTGACATCCTTATTTAAACTCTTTATAATCCATAACAAGTTACAAGACTAAACATAAGGCACATAATTTCTTAGTTTATAAACTATATGTTTTCCAAGAACAAGGACTATGGACAAATAGGATTTTACCACTTCTTGACCAATTAGATTTGTACAGAATATTATTCTCAACACTCTTATACACATTCCTTAATTAACCTTCCACATAACTTTATACCAAAATAATAAAACGCTTGGACTATAGTTGAATCTTGGAATGTATGTAAGACTAAGTTTGTTAGCAACTTGTTTAATCAGTGAATTGCCCAAATTGCTAATTATTAGGTTATTTATTTAGCTAATGACTAGGGTGGACACTTCTCCATCATTAAAATTCAAGATAGACTCAGGAATTATCACTGCAATGTCATTTGCATAGGCACTCACTGAGGTATGTATATTTACTTGTAATTTTGAATTGTAATTTAGTACTTTTGTTTTAATAATTTTACTATATACTTTGGAAAATATAACTTATATGCATGAATGTATTGTGTATGTAGTGATGTCATATAACATTTTATATTCTGACTCAGATGACTCATAAGCTAGCTCCTCTTGTTTCTTCATCATTTGACATTCCTGTTCATATAGCTAAACCTGGGATTGACCTAGTTGAGCATCAATGAAAAATTGAAGAGGACCACAAGATTGCAGTAAGTGCATGTTTAAATGATTTTTTTTGTCTAAATTTAAAACAAGAGTTTATTAACTTGGTTTCATGTATAGTCTATTAATTTTATAATAATTTTAATAGTTGAACAGGTTCGACTGCAAGCGAGCTATGAGCATAGTACTCACAGTCGAACCTTGGAGAAATCTAAGGCATTCTATATATCTCCATCTATAAGCAGGGCATCCCAAGGAGAGTATTATTTGAAGAAGGCAAAGATACTGATACTATTTGATGATTAGGATGTTGTAGATGATGTACTTTTTTGTATGCCTATATGTTAATGTATACATTTTTGGCATTGTACATGCGTATATGATGTTTTCACCCAACATTAGATACTATGTTGGTAGACACGATGTGATTCTTTTTATGCCTATATGGAAATGCATGTAGTAAGCCTATATATGGCATTCCTACATGGAATTTTTATTTTTTACATGAATATTTTTAAAAAAAATGAAGTAAATGTTGTTTGAATCACTTATGTTCAGAGTATTATAAATGATTGGTTTTAAAGTATTCTTAAGGATTAAAAATGTTATGAGATTAAGAATAACTTGTTAGGATACTATTACAAATTAGACCCTTATAATAAATTAAGACCCAACTAAAATTCACTTGCCATGGTTTATTATGGTTTGCTATGCTATGATATGGTTTGTTAGGATAATGTTGCAAATTAGACATTTAGTTGCTATGGTTTGATTTGAATCTTCTTTCATAAGCTAGCTCCTCTTTTGACTCTTTGGACTTAATTTAACTTCTTACACATATTAATTATTCATTGTACTCTTATTATCACCTCCTTAATGGCATTGATCTCTATTCATACATATTTTACCTCATTTCATTCATGTCTCATTCACAAATTTCCTCTCAATCTCTTTCTAGTTTCTTCCTAGGTACCTTCTTTGGGTCTTAAGGACCAAATCTTGGTCTATGTTTCAATATCTCAACCTATTGTCACATATGGTCTTAGATGATCATAACATATCTGGTATAACCCCCTTCAAGTACTCAATCAATAGCATGCTCTCATTCCAAACTTTATGGACACAATGCTCTTTCAAGGCTTGTAGCCTTTTTTTTACTATATTTTGCCTTGTATGGAAACATTATGATTTCTCAAGAGAATATAAGGCCATTTATAGGTACACTCTATTCTTTTTCATGTCTATTTTAAATTTCATAGCCCAACTCTACCTCTATATCACTTCCTTCATTGGCCTACCCTCATTTAGGTCTAATTAGCTCTATCACAAACCCTTAGTCCTAGAATCCGTTCACATCCATACAATCTCAGGTTAAAAACTTTTGATCTACCTTATATATGTATATGGGAGAAAGATATCAATGTTTCATTAAATTCCCATGGTTGAATCTCTCAAAAATGCTCGAAGACTCGCTAATCTAAGGTTTTCCATGCCCTATACATACTCCCCAAAGGACCAATTTGACCTTCCCACTTAACTTATTTTGTTGAAAACATACTAATTTGACCTTTTCATTAAAGGCCCCAGGTATTCCTTGTACCTATTTTCCACTTTTTCCCAAGTATGACTCTAAGGCCTACTAGGCCTAATTCATGTTCTTAAAGATTATTTTTCCCCTATGACCTTATTGCTCACTCTTGACCATACTCCCACACATATAATACTGAAGTTTGGCCATATCTCCTCCCATAGACTTATCCCAACCTCCAAACCACCTTCAACACTGGAAGTAAGGAATCCATACATTTAGTTATTATAATTCTCATTGCATTATGTTAAATTATTATGTTAAATTTATATGTTGTGTGAAAAAGAGGGTTTGTGGGTACGAGTTCATTGGATTGGCATAATTGATCCATCTTTCCACTCCTCATAAATTTTTTTATCATAATATCCTCTACTTCCAACTAGCAACATTGTCTCCAAAACTGGCAGGTGAAAATCCACCACTTTAATCACGTCTATATATTCAAATTACATATGTTCCAATAACCTTGACACCCACTTCCACTTGCAAGTGAATTTTCACTACTATTCTAGAGCACAAAAATACTGACAATAAATGTTGTCAAAGTTGAAGCTACGTTCTAAGAATTCAATTTTTAGTGCTTGATGGCTAAAAAATAGTACTACCAACACATCCAAAGGGGTGAACAACATCTAGGACCAGGTTCTTGACCTCCCATCTGGCTTGGATGATAAACTCACCACCCATTTCAGGCTCAAGAATGTCCTTCCCAATAAAAGCAAGAGGTTGATTGTTAGCCTAACTTCAGGCATGAATAAAATAAAAATTGTAAGTCATATGGAGGAATCAGAAGATCTCTCATGTGCATGGAAAAGTCCTCTAATTTCACCTTGAATATAGTTTAAATCACCTCTAAGATAAATCCAAGCCAAAAGTTATAGTAAATGGTCCTATAATGCATATTTTTGGTAGTGAAGAGACAACTTCTTGAACTCCAACTAGAAACTTTGACTTTGAGACTGGTAGGTGCAAATCCACCACTTAGGCCATGTCTATATAAGAGAATTATACATGTCTCAAGAACCTTGACACCCACATCCACCTGTAAGTTAATTTTCTGTTAGGTTGTGGAGCTAAAAGCTTCACTGTATGCATGGAGGAGGTTGCTGAGTTTCACGGATACCAGCTTCGGCAGCGCAACCGACGTCAGTCAGGGGTGAACAAAAGGGAAATTGACATCAGTAAGATTTGGCCAATGTCGGTCACCTCCAGACAGATAGGGACCGACATCGGTCACCTATGCAGTTCTAGAACTGCTCGTTGCACGAATAGTTAGTTTGTTAAACTGGTTGTTTGCATGTAAAGATTATTCTGAGTCTTGAGCTGCATGTATAATTATTGTAAATTAGAAGTCTAAGTTATTGTTTAGTATGGGATCTATTTATAGACTCATTGGCATGTATTGTAATTAAGGATTAAGGCAAGGAAGAGATCCTTCCAATTGTAAGAACAGGTTGATCTGCAGGTGGCAACAAGATCAGGAGGAAGTTCTACATGGTAAGTAAGATCATTTGAGTTGCAGGTTGTTTCAAGTTCATGGGAGATCTACTTAAAGTAATTTTGAGTGCTTGGTACTGGCAGTGTTATTACTGACTGGTTGGAGGTGAACACCAACTCTGTGCTTGAATTGTGTGTTGGGACCGTTTTTGGTAGGAGAGTGAACTCTTGAGGGAAAGAGATCTATACATCTGAGAGGTGTGGAAGATTATGGAATCTTCATTGTATTTTCTTTTGGCATGAGTATTAATACAAGATTGTGTATTGTCTCTCATATTCTGTGTCATTTGTGAATTCTAGTTACTTGTTAATTTTGGTTTAATTTTGTGATTAGTTGCTTATACAAGGTAATCATATGTACTCTTATTGAGGAGTTGGATCCTATCAAGTGGTATCAGAGCTTTTGGTTGGGTTACTAATAGGTTGTATCAGATCTGGTTAGTGTTTGTTGATTACAGGTCACTCACAGGGGTTTCTATTTGAGTGGGAGTATAGCAATGGCAGAAAAAAGTAAGCTACGAATGGAGAAGTTTAATAGCAAGAACTATCAATTATGGAGGATGCAGATAGAAGATTATTTGTATCAGAAAGATTTGTACTTACCGTTGGGTGGGGTTCCATGCAAGCCCATGGATATGGAGGATGAAGAATGGAAGTTTTTTGATCGAAAGGCTCTGGGATCTATAAGGTTGAGTCTTACATCCTCTGTGATTTCCAACTTCTCACAGACTAAGACAGCGGTAGAGTTGATGGAATATTTGGCAAATTTATATGAAAAACCCTCAGCTTTAAATAAGGTATTTCTTATGAAGCAATTATTTAATTTGCAAATGTTGGAAGGTGGATCTGTTCATAGTCATCTTGGTGATTTCCATGGTTTGGTAAACCAGTTAAATTCAGTCAATATTATACTACATCTGCATCTGCTTCAAAAAGCTGGGAGAGTTTGGTAATGGTAGTTAGTAATACTGCATCTACTTCAAAAATCTTAAAAGTGGATGATGTTGTGAGTGTAATCTTGAATGAAGAAATTCACAGGAAAAGCATAGGTGAGTCATCAGGGAATGCTTTGAGTGTTGAAAGTAGGGGAAGGCAAAGAGAGAAGATCGAGCATGGGAGATCAAGGTCCAAGATAGGCAGGAGATCCAAGTCCAGGTATGGCAGAATAACCTGCTGGAAATGTGGAAAGCAAGGGCACAGAAAGAAAGATTGTTGGTTGGTTGAAGATCAGTAAGAAGGAACTAAAGAAGTAGATGTTACAGATGTTGTAGGTATTGTTGCATAGGATGCTCTGGTATGTTCCTTGGATAAAGTAGAATCTTGGGTTTTAGATTCTAGTGGCTCTTTTCATGCATCCCCAAATAGGAAATTTTTTCATGAGTTTGTCTAGGGAGACTTTGGAGAAATTTATTTAGGGGATGGTAAGCCTTGTCAAATGGTTGGCAAAGGGAAAGTGAAGCTGAAATTATAGATGGGCAACACATGGGTGTTGAAGGAGGTCATGCATATCCTAGTCTTGAAGTGGAATTTGATTTCTATTGGAAAGTTGGGTGATGAAGGTGCATAGTAACTCTCATAGTGGACTCTTGGAAGGTTACCAAGGGTGCACTTCTTGTAGCAAGAGGTAAGAAAGTAGGTACAGTTTATCTATCTACTTGTATTACTTATTCTCCTTTTGGTTTATCTACTTCATCTGTAGATTCAAAGATGTGGCTTAATAGGCTTGGTCTCATGAATAAGAAGGGGATGCATGTTCTTGAGTCAAAGGGTATGCTTTTAGATTTGAAAAGCATGGATCGAGATTTCTGTAAGCAAAGGAAGAAAGTGATGTTTCTTGAGAAATCTGATGTTCGTGACAAGAACAAGAAAGCCTTGGTTTTCAAGGAGAAAATGATAGATGGATATTAGCGTAAGGGGCTAAAGAATTCTAAGCAGAGCAAGGTTGATATGGACAAGGGTTTGATCCAAAAGGAGCTCACAGGTAGAAGTCATTGCTCACAAGTAAAACACAGAGACCGATGTTAGTTAGAAAACTGGCATCGACATCTAGACAGGGACCGACGTTGGCTATATGCAGCCCAATGTCAGTGACTCTGGATAAATAAACACTGGCATCGATTAGGGAGAACTAAAGTTGGTGATGAGGCAGTCGCATAAAACTGACGTCGGTCGGGTGTAGACTGAGATGTGATTGGCATCGGTCACTGAGATGAATTTTGGGCTGACAACAAGCTGTCAAGGAGTCTCAAGCACCCATATGGAGGACTTAAAGGGTAAGTAAGCCTCAAATTCATCATTGCCCTTCTTTACACTACTTGTTTCTCACTGATGGTCAAGAACCAGGATGTTATTAAAGAAGCAGAGCAGGTAGATCCAAGAAATAGTGGGAGCTTGGCATGGATGAAGGATGTGATTCCTTGGAGAAGAACCAAATGGGAGTTTTTGGGTGGAGTTGCCAGCTAGAAGAAAGCACTAAGAGATGAATGGATGTTCAGGATAAAGAAGAGCGGGAATGGACACGTGAGACAGAAGGCTAGGGTATATGGTCTTGTGTAAGTTGCAAGACAATGGAGGTTTAACCATTGTGTTTTCTTTACCAAGTTAGATAATATTAGCTACATTATCATGTTACTGTATGTTGTGCTTGTTACAGGGTCACATATATAGATAGTTGTTGAACTAAAGGTAAAGTTAGTTTAGAGGTGTGTCATGAGGAATCTAGGAGTAGCAAGATTCTTTGGCATGAGTGTGTTTTAGAGACATGGAAGGTCACAGGTTGATTTTGTCTCAAGATGATTGTGTGAAATTGGTTAGCATGCCGATGGTTGGACAGTTCTATGAACAATGTCCTGATTCACATGATGAGGTTAAGTACATGTGTACTAGACATGAGATTTCCCAAGCAGTGGGAGTTGTTAGCAAGTTTGGAGCCAATCCAGGAAAGAAGCACTGGAGGGCAGTTCAGTGGATTCTTAGGTATCTGAGAGGGACCAACAGTAGGTGCACATGCTATGCAAGGTCAAGTTCTTTTCTACATGGGTTTGTAGATGTGGATGTGGCAGGTGATTTGGATGATATGAGGTTCACCACAGGATTTGTGGTGGTTGGTCTTCAAGAGTGATATGGAAGAGGGATACAAAGCCAAGGAAACAAACTAGATGATGTATAGGTATAGATACAAATGCAGTTGTTTATCTCCAAGTGGAAGATTGTTAGGTTGTGGAGCTAAAAGCTTCATTGTATGCATGGAGGAGGTTGCTAAGTTCCAGGGATACCGGCGTCAGTAGCACAACCAACGTCGGTCACCTGTGCGGTTCCAGAACTACTCATTGCACGAATCGTTGCAGTTAGTTTGTTGAATTGGTTGTTTGCATGTAAAGACTATTTTGAGTCTTGAGTTGTGTGTCTAATTATTGTAAATTAGAAGTCTAAGTTATTGTTTAGTATGGGATCTATTTATAGACTCATTGGCATGTATTGTAATTAAGTATTAAGGCAAGGAAGAGATCCTTCCAATTGTAAGAACAGGTTGATATGTAGGTGGCAGGAAGATCAGGAGGAAGTTCTACATGTTATGTAAGATCATTTGAGTTGCAGGTTGTTGCAAGTTCATGGGAGATCTACTTGAAGTACTTTTGAGTGCTTGGTACTGGCAGTGTTATTACTGACTGGTTGGAGGTGAACACCAACTTTGTGTTTGAGTTGTGTGTTGGAACCATTTTTGGTAGGAGATTGAACTCTTGAGGGAAAGAGATTTATGCATAGGAGAGGTGTGAAAGATTGTGGCATCTTCATTGTATTTCCTTCTGGCATGAGTATTAATACAAGATTGTGTATTTTCTCTCATATTCTGTGTCATTTGTGAATTCTAGTTACTTGTTAATTCTGGTTTAATTCTATGATTAGTTGCTTATACAAGGTAATCATATGTACTCTTATTGATGAGTTGGATCCTATCATTTTCACTACTATTCGAAAGCATGAAAACACTGACAACAAATGTTGTCAAAGCTGAAGCTATGTTCCAAGAACTAAATTTTTGGTGCTTATTGGCTAAAAATTGGAACTTTCAACACATCCAAAGGGGTTAATAACATCTTAGACCAGGTTCTTGACCTCCCATCTGGTCTTTATAACAAACTCACCACCAATTTTAGGTTCAAAAACACCCTTCCCAATACAAGAAAGACACTGATTTTTAGCCTGACTTCAAGCATGCACAAAAAAAAATTGTAAGTCATATGAAGGATCCATAATATCCCTCATGTGCATGGGAAATTCTTATAATTTAACCTTGAATCTAGTCTAAAAAACCTCTAAGATCAATCCATGCCAGAAGTTATAGTAAAGTGTCCTAAAATGCAAATTTTTGGTAATGAAGAGACAAATTCTTGACCTCTAACTAGCAACTTTGCCTCCAAAATTGGTAGGTGCAAATCTACCACTTCAAGAAAGTATCTATAATAAAATTATATGTGTTTTAATAACCTTAACAGCCACTTCCACCCATAATTGAATTTTCACTACTATTATGGAGCACAAAAATATTGACAACAAATGTTGTCAAAGTTGAAGCTACAATTGAAAAACTCATTTTTCGGTAGTTGTTGGCTAAAAAATAGCACTACCAACACATTCAAAAGGGTGAATAATATCTATTACTAGGTTCTTGACCTCCCATCTATCCTAGATGACAAACCCACCACCCATTCTGAGCTAAAAAATGCCCTTCCCAATACAAGAAAGAGACTAATTTTTAGCCTAATTTTAGGCATGCATAAATAAAACTATGATTCATATGGACAAATCATAATATATTTTGTGTGTATATAAAATTCCTCTAATTTCACCATAAATCTAGTTTGAATCACCTTTAATATCAAACTGTGCTATAAGTTGCAGTAAAGGGTCCTAAAATGCAAATTTTTGGTAATGAAGAGATAACTTCTTGACCTCTAACTCAGAGCTTTGCCTCCAGAATTAGTAGGTGAAAATCCACCACTTCAATCACATCTATATAGTAAAATTATATGTTTTCCAATAACCTTGACACACACTTCCACCTACAAGTGAATTTTCATATTGTTCTAGAGCACGAAAACACTGACAACAAATGTTGTCAAAGTTGAAGCAACGGTCCAAGAACTCAATTTTTGGTGCTTGTTGTTTGAAAAATGGCACTAACAACATGTATGAAGGGGAAAATAAAGTCTAGGGCTAGGTTCTTAACCTCCCATCTAGCTCAGATGACAAACCCACCACCCATTGTGGGCTCAAAAATGCCCTTCCTAGTACAAGAAAGATGTTAATTTTTAGCCTAACTTCAAGCATGCATAAAACAAAAACTATAAGTCATATGGAGAAACTATAAGATCCCTTATGTGAATAAGAAAGTCCTCTAATTTCTCCCTAAATCTAGTCTAAATCACCTCTAGGATAAATTCATGCTAGAAGCTACAGTAAAGGGTACTAAAATGTAAATATGATGCAATAAGACTATCAAATATTGTAATAAGACTACCAGATGTTGTAATAACACTATAATATCTAGAAATAAGGCTCAATATGATTTTATAAAACTATCATTCTATGCAATAATACTATCATTCAATGTAATAAGACTATCATGTGATTTAATAAGACTATCATACAAAATAAATCTCCAATATGATGCATTTAGGATATCATATGATGGAACAAGGCTCAATATGATGTAATTAGGATATCATATGATTTAAGAAGGCTCAATATGATGCATAAATCCCAAATATGATTCATAAATCTCTTATACATGATGCAATAAGACTCTTGATAAGACTATGAAGCAATAATACTAATGAATGATGAAATAAGGCTCAATATGTGATACAAAATGAGCTAATTTTGGCCAAAATCCCATCATAGGTCCTTATAAAACTAGGTGAATAACACATTCATAAATTAGAACTAATCACATTCATGAATTTATGTATTTGTGATGAAATCAACGAACTTAAGGGTTGTGTTTGTTATAAAATTAAGATTTAGGGTCAGTGGTTTAGTGTAACAAGTTTTTACATGTGTATATTGTTAGGGTGTGGAGCTAAAAACTTCACCAAGGAGCATTCATTATCAGGTTCGGGTCTACACAGACACCGGCGTCGGTCATAAGCAACCGACGTCAGTCACAGGCAGTTACAGAGACGCCGACGTCGGCAGAGAATCTACCGATGGCGGTCACAGACAAGCAGCAGGAACCGACGTCGGTTACCTGTGTGTCCAGAAAGCTATTTCCGTGGACAGAAGCGAGTGTTTGCATGATAAGTTTGAGTTGTAGACTCAAGCATGCATCTCTATTATTAGCATTACTATTTTTAGAGCCCTTGTTTAAGTGGTTTAACTATTTGTTGGAAGTACATGCTCAAGTCTCCTAATTCTATATGAAGAATTAGATCTTCTTAGCTTTGTAGTGAATTATTGTAATTCATTGTGTGTGAAGAACAGTATAGAATTGAATCAATCCAGGCTTGTTGGAGTTGATTGTTATTGAGAGAGATAGCTCTTGAGGAATAGAGATCTATTGAGAGATCCATACATCTAGGAGAGGTGTGGAAGAAAGAAGCTTTCTTCAATTGTATTCCTTTTGTAAAGAGTTTGTTAATACAAGTTTTCAGGGTGTTTTCTTGTATCTCTTGTTCTTGCTATTATCATTCTAATTACTTGACAATCTGATTTAATTTCACGTTTATTGCTGTCACAATTGTAATCTATTGTTGGTTTGATCCCCCAACAAGTGGTATCAGAGCCTTGGTTACAGGTTCAGAGCTTGATAATTGGTATCAAAGTTTAGGTTCACTAACAGGTGGTTCAGATCTGTGTAGTGTGTATTGATTACAGGTTCTCACAGGAGTTTCTGTAGGGATTTCTGATTGAGTGGGAGAATCAATGGTAGATGAAAGTAAATTGAGAATGGAAAAGTTCAATGGCAAAAATTACCAACACTGGAGAATGCAGATAGAGGACTATTTGTATCAGAAAGATCTCTACTTACCGTTAGGAGGTATTGCAAAGAAGCCCAAAGACATGGAGGATGAAGAATGGGAAGTTCTTGATAGAAAGGCTCTGGGTTCTATAAGACTGAGTCTAGCATCCACTGTGATATCCAATTTATCACAGGCAAAGTCTACGGTAGAGTTGATGACTACGTTAGCAAATTTGTATGAAAAACCCTTAGCTTCCAATAAGGTATATCTTATGAAGCAGTTATTTAATTTGCATATGAATGAAGGTGGATCTGTTTCTACTCATCTGAATGATTTCAATGGTATTGTGAATCAATTAAGTTCAGTGAATATAGTGTTTGATGATGAGATAAAAGCTCTTTTGATATTATGTTCTTTACCTGAAAGTTGGCATGGCTTAGTAATGGCAGTAAGTAATACTGCATCTGCATCAAATATTTTTAAAGTAGAGGATGTTGTTAGTGTTATCTTGAATGAGGAAATACGTAGGAAAATCACAAAAGAGGCATCCAAGAATGCTTTAAGTTTTGAGAGCAGGGGAAGGCAGAAAGAGAAGAGCAAGAAAGGCAGAGCAAGATCCAAATCAAAGGGGAAAGGCAGATCTAAATCCAGAAATGGCAGAAGGACACAATGCTGGAATTATGGAAAGATGGGGCACATAAGCAGAGATTGTTGGTCAAAGCCTAAGGAGGACAACCAGCACGAAGGAAAGGAAGAAGCCAAGATTGCAGGTATTGCACAGGATGCTTTAATTTTCTCTCTGCATAATAATATAGAATCTTGGGTATTAGATTCTGGTACATCTTTTCATGCTACTCCTAACAGGGAATATATCAGTGACTATATCCATGGAGATTTTGGAATAGTGTATCTAGGGGATGATGAGCCCTGTAAAATAATTGGCAAAGGTAAAGTGCAGCTGAAGATGCAGAATAGCAACACATGGGTGTTGAGAGATGTGATGCATGTTCCTAGCTTGAAGAGAAATTTGATTTCTGTAGGAAAGTTAGGGGATGAGGGTTGTACAGTAACTCTCACAGCAGAATCTTGGAAGGTGACCAAGGGTGCACTTGTTATGGCCAGAGGTAAGAGAGAAGGTACTCTCTATTTGTGTAATTGTGTTACTAACAAATCTCCTTCTGTATTATCTACTTCAGATGTGGATGCTAAATTGTGGCACTCAAGGCTTGGCCACATGAGTGAGAAGGGGATGTCAATTCTTAAGTCTAAAGGTATGCTTTTAGATTTAAAAGGCATAGATCTATAGTTTTGTGAGCACTGTGTATTTGGAAAATAGAAAAGGGTTAGTTTTCTCAAAACTGGGTCTACTAAGAAGAGGCACAAGTTGGAGCTTGTTCACACAGACGTGTGGGGACTAGCTCAGGTTGCTTCCATTGGAGGATCACGGTACTATGTATCTTTCATAGATGATGCCACAAGGAAGGTATGGATCTATTGTATTAGAAAGAAATTTGATGTATTTGATACTTTTAAAGTTTGGAAAGCTATGGTTGAGAATGAAACAGGTAAAAGATTAAAGTGCCTGAGATCAGACAATGGCGGTGAGTTCTGCAGTCATAAGTTCAGAGATTATTGTTACATGCATGGAATTCATAGGCAAAGGACGGTTCTAAGGACACCTCAGCAAAATGGTATTGCTGAAAGGATGAACAGGACAATAATGGAGCGTGCAAGATGTATGAGATTGCATGCCGGTTTGCCCTTACAGTTTTGGGCACCAGCTGTTGACACTGTAGTGTACTTGATTAACAGAGGACCCTCTATAGCTCTGGATGGTGGTATTCCAGAAGAGGCATGGATAGGTAAAAAGGTTGATCTCTCATATCTCAAAGTTTTTGGTTGTGAAGCCTTTGTGCATATAGATAAGGAAAATAGAAAGAAGCTTGATGCTAAGTCTATGAGATGCATGTTTATTGGCTATGGCTCAGATGATTTTGGTTATAGATTGTGGAATCTAGACACTAACAAGGTAATCAAGAGCCATGATGTTGTTTTCAACGAAAGAGTGATGTATTGTGATCAGCTAAGAAAGTTGAATCAATCTGAGCAGAGCAATGGTGAATTGGATGAGGTGAAAGTCCAAGATGAGCTCGCAGGAAAAAGAAATAATCACTTACAGGAAAACACAAAGACCGACGTCGGCAGGTTAGGAACCAGCGTTGGTAGGACAAAAATTGGCATCGACCATACAGAGACCGATGTCGGCCGTACAGGTACTGAGGTCGGTCAGGTAGAACCGACGTCGGCCAGTTACAGGTCTACAAGTGACCGAGGTCGGTCACTGTCAGAGAATTTGGGTGGACAGCGTGTTGTGGACGAGTCTCAGACACCCATCAGGAGGTCAGAAAGGGTGAGTAAGCCTCCAATTAGATATTCTCCTTCTTTATTTTATTTATTGCTAACTGATGGTGGAGAACCAGAAAGTTTTGAAGAAGCAATACAGGTGGAGTCCAAGAGTGAGTGGGAGCGTGGCATGGTTGAGGAGTTGGAGTCCTTAAGAGAGAACCAAACATGGGATTTGGTTGAATTGCCAGTGGGTAAGAGAACACTTAAGAACAGATGGACCTACAGGTTGAAGGAAGGTGAGAATAGACAGATGCGATATAAGGCCAGATTAGTGGTAAAAGGATTTGCACAAAAGCCAGGTATTGACTTTGGTGAGATTTTTTCTCCTATTGTTAAAATGACTTCAATAAGGGTTATTTTGTCTTTGGTTGCTTTTGAGGATTTGCATCTTGAGCAGCTAGATGTTAAGACAACATTTCTTCATGGAGATTTGGATGAGGAAATCTATATGGAACAGCCAGAAGGATTCGAGGTCAAGGGTAAGGAGAAGTTTGTGTGCAGGTTGAAGAAAAGCCTGTATGGCCTCAAGCAAGCTCCTAGGCAATGGTACTTAAAATTTGACAGGTTTATGACTGAGCACGGCTACAGTAGGTGTCAATTAGACCATTGTGTGTATTTCAAGAGATTTGATAATGGTAGATATATTATTCTATTGTTGTATGTAGATGGCATGCTGGTTGTAGGATCACATATGCAGGATATCTCAGAGCTTAAGGTAAAATTAGCTCAAACGTTTGCTATGAAGGATTTGGGAGCAGCAAAGAAAATCCTTGGCATGAGCATTAAGAGAGACAGGAAAAATCACAGGTTGATATTGTCTCAAGAAGATTATGTGGACAAGGTGTTAAAATGGTTCAATATGCAGGATGCTAAACCGGTAAGCACACCTTTGGCTAGACATTTTAAGTTGAGTAAAGAACAATGTCCTAATTCATATGATGAGGTAGAGTACATGAGTAAGGTTCCATATTCTTCCGCAGTAGGGAGTTTGATGTATGCAATGGTGTGTACTAGACCGGATATTGCCCAAGTAGTGGGAGTTGTAAGTAAGTATATGGCCAATCTAGGTAAGGAACATTGGAAAGCAGTTCAGTGGATCCTTAGATATCTGAGAGGAACCAGCAGTAGGCACTTATGCTATGGAGGTTCAGATTCTTCTCTACGTGGCTATGTAGATTCAGATATGGTAGGTGATTTGGATGGCAGGAGGAGCACTACAGGTTATGTTTTTACTGTAGGTGGAACGGCGGTTAGCTGGATATCTAAGTTGCAGAAGGTTGTTGCCTTGTCAACTACAGAAGCAGAGTATATTGCAGCCACAGAAGCTAGCAAGGAGATGATATAGATGACACGGTTCATGGATGAGCTTGGTAGGGAGCATGAGAGTTGCAGATTGTATAGTGACAGTCAGAGTGCAATCCATTTGGCTAAGAATTCAGCCTTTCATTCAAGAATAAAGCACATACAGCTAAGGTATCACTTCATACGACAGGTATTGGAAGATGGTGAGTTGAAGCTGGGGAAGATCCATACAGATAGGAATCCTGCTGATATGCTAACAAAGCCGGTTACAAAGGAGAAGTTGAATCTTCATTCAAATTCTATTGGTCTTCATGATTGAGTTGAAGATGGAGGAGCTAGAAGATGTTGTTGTACAGGTACTGGTGCAGCTGTTTATCTCCAAGTGGGAGATTGTTAGGGTGTGGAGCTAAAAACTTCACCAAGGAGCATTCATTATCAGGTTCGGGTCTACACAGACACTGGCATCGGTCAGGAGCGACCGATGTCGGTCACAGGCAGTTACAGAGACGCTGACATCAGCAGAGAATCGGCCGACGGCAGTCACAAACAAGCAGTAGGAACCGACGTCGGTTACCTGCGTGTCTAGAAAGCTATTTCCGTGGACAGAAGCGAGTGTTTGCATGATAAGTTTGAGTTGTAGACTCAAGCATGCGTCTCTATTATTAGCATTACTATTTTTAGAGCCCTTGTTTAAGTGGTTTAACTATTTGTTGGAAGCACATGCTCAAGTCTCCTAATTCTATATGAAGAATTAGATCTTCTTAGCTTTGTAGTAGTTTTGTAGTGAATTATTGTAATTCATTGTGTGTGAAGAACAGTACTGAATTGAATCAATCCAGGCTTGTTGGAGTTGATTGTTCTTGAGAGAGATAGCTCTTGAGGAATAGAGATCTATTGAGAGATCCATACATCTAGGAGAGGTGTGGAAGAAAGAAGCTTTCTTCAATTGTATTCCTTTTGTAAAGAGTTTGTTAATACAAGTTTTCAGGGTGTTTTCTTGTATCTCTTGTTCTTGCTATTATCATTCTAATTACTTGACAATCTGATTTAATTCTGCGTTTATTGCTGTCACAATTGTAATCTATTGTTGGTTTGATCCCCCAGCATATATGTCATAAAATTAGGGTTTAGCAGAACTACATACATGTTCAAGTGATAAAATTAGGGTTTACAATCAACATGTCACAAAATGTGACCTAATTTAGCCCTTTCAATCACATTGTAAACTCTAATTTATTTTTAATCAGTTGAAATTGGCCATATTTGCATTCGAATATGCATTTCAAATTAAATTAGGGTCAGTTAAGTCATACATGTTACATCTATATTATACAATCGATTGGGCCATTAATTTGGTTTAGGCTCTCAATTTTGCCCAAATCATGTCCCTAATAGAAACAATTACTAATTTGTTTAATTAATGATAGATAGAATCATACTTAATTCTGACCCAAATCATATATATCATGATCTTATAATTTTGTCAATAAGGGGTTCAAATTGGTCTCCCATGCCTCCTCGATTGAATTTCCCCTATAATTGAACCTTGTTGTGTCATGTGTGTACCTCATACACCCAAAATTGTTAAAGCTATCAAAGATGTATCATGTCCTTAAAGTTTCAGAGTTGACAATGCCTTGAGAGGCCAATTTTAATTACATATCACCATGTGTACCTTGTACATGCTTGGAAGTGTCAACATTGTTAGAGGTATCAGGTCTTAGAAGCTTTAAAGAGCTATATATCAAATCCCTATGAGGCTAGATCCAATTATATATGTATGCATGTGTGTATCTTGTCTACACATATATTTATGTTAGAGATCTAACTATCACTTGTCCTAAAATCATCATATTTGTTAGAGCCTCACAACGCCCAATCCAATAAAATATTTCCACATGTGTGTAGGTCTAGTACACCTGAAGAAGTGTTAGAGTTTCTACATATGCACATCTTTAATACTTATACATGTTCCGTCACCGAGCCAACCTATCCAACTAAGGCCTATTCAAAAATTTATTATACATACATAGAAACCAATAATGTTTAAAGATTGACATCGATCCAATCAACTCATGTCTAGTAAATAATTCACACATGTGGTGTGAGCCTCTGACATGCCATTATTGTATAAAAATTGTCATGTAGAGCCCTTTAAGGTCCCATCCAAATTTAAAGTAAGAACTAAACATTATTAATTATCTACATGTATACATATTCAAATTATTTATATCCCTCTGTCTTAAATTACCTCTAGAGATCCCAAAAGTTACATTCATATTCAGTCCTACACGTAGGAGATAACATAATTTAGCAATGGATGAGCCTCAACATCAAATTCAATGTTGGAGCAAGAATTTTAAGACATGTACTACTTCATTTCAATCCACATCATAAAGTTTAATCTCATTACAATCAAATATAAACAAAATTATTCAAGATGTATGTACAAAATATATATAATATTGAAACCTTCAGTAAGGGGGTGTATAATGGTATTCAATTATAATCAACCATATATATGAAGTGAGAAATTCATCATCCATCTGACTAATTATTGGGTCTCTCTACTTAGCATCATCCTTGAGGGGAAGTAAGTTTTAGATTTAGGGGGCATCGTAATAGGTTTAATGTATCTTAACTAAGTTCAATAGAGTTTGAGTTGGAATAACTTATACATATGTCGCACTTGGTCAATGCTAGGTCTATGCCATCGCTTAATGGTTTCAAACAAATTCCCTAGTGGAAATAGATATTTTCTAAGCTATACAATCATCACTAGGCACATCATATTAAAACAACATCTTAGTAAATTACCACATCATCACTAATGGATACACGTGACCATTTCAAGTTTATTGAGCTCAAAACTACATCTTATACAAAAAAAAACATGTACCCAGCTTGACCAAAATATTTAAGAATTTAACATGCAAATACATTGTAAGTCGATCATCCTACTTTCATATCTTACCATCCCAATTATATAGTAATGTATAAAACTCTATGGTATTAATAAGTAGCACGTGTTGTATATATTTTTATTGAGCTTCAAATTTTTGCATCCATGGTGTGTTTAGGACTAGTCCCATGTCAAAGACACACTCTTTAGATGACATGGGAATGGATGGAGTGGTTGATGGTTGTCTCGTGGGTGATGGAGCGGTAGATGATGGAGGTGCAAAGAATGGAGGATTAACCATATTTTCACAAGAGATTAACTTTAGGCAAAATTTGAATAATGTATTTAAATAAATTAGGGGAGTCAAACTTGAATAATTGTAACAATAGAAGACTCTTTTTATACTTTCCATTGGGACCTCAAAATGCACTTATTAAATTAGATGCACTAAGTGACCTTGCAGGAAACTTAAGGGATCTTCTTCAACACATTTTAGGAATGTTTTTGGGGTAATCCAATACATGATTCATAGGTATTAGTCTCCATTTGATAGCATTATTGAAATAGAGATAAAAATGATGCACTGTAACACCAGGGGTTCAATTTTTATTTCTACTTACACAAGATTATCTATACTACATAGTCCAATTCAAAGGGTTTGCCACTTAAACAAATTAGTTCAAAATTTATAAATAAAGGGGTATGGTCAAACATATCAAAGAATCAACAAAAGGGTAAGATAAGATTTTAGGCAAGTAGGAAAATATCAATAAGAAACACAAAATGTAAGGGCAAGTAGGATTTTAGGTAAGTAAGTTGGTAAGGTATATCCTTACCCTACTATGGGAAAGATCCCAATAGTTTTGCATGTTTTAATTGTCAAACAAGGATTTTGTTAACATGTGTTCTATTGATGAAACATATTGGTGTATATATTTATATTAAAGTGCACTGGAAGTTGAACATGTAATATCTAATACTTGTTCAACATTTATTCTATAAAATTAAAAGTAACCAATCACATCTTCGCAAGTAAGAGTCAAGTATTGATACTCTAATTCACAACGATTGGTACACTAAAGGTTAAGTTTTGATCACAAGTTTAAAAAATGCATTTTATGACCTCTTGTAATTAAATCAGTTATATTATCAAATTTATGATGTGTTAGACATTGAAACCTTAGTTATAAGTAGTTAAGATGACATATTGAAATGAGTAAAATTTTCAATGTCTCATGTGATATTAAGGCACCTTAGTTCACTGTCCAAAGATAATGGGACCTTTCCCCTATAAGGATGCATGGCTAATGGGACCTTTCACCCATAACAAACACAAAATTTATATGTTTCATTTTATGTCTAAGAAATGTGTATGTGTTATATAATGTGTATGCATTATTTATTGCATTATATAATGCATACACATTATATAACACGTTTACAATTTTATAAAGAGTACACATTATTTAAATTTGACTTTCAAACCAATCCTTTAGGATCAAAAATTTCTTGGATTTCTGAGCCAAAGGCTTGGGACAGTGCATCTACAGCCAAGACCGAGAGTTTTAGGAAAAACCAACAAATTTCAACTTCAATTGTCAAATACGTTATGGATTTCAACATCAAAACTTGAAAAATTATTACCATTACAATGAGTATGTTCTCTTTCTAAATCTATTATTTTTATATTATTTGGGTTATTTTAAGGCTTGAAAATATAATTATTTCTAACAACACCTTTTTTAGGCCACTACATACCTCACCCATACATGCCTATTCATCTTTATCTAATTTTTTTTCTTCAATATAAATGCAAAAAAATTATATGGTACAAAATTAGGCCTAATTATACACAAATTAAAAAAAAAACATTTTTCTTTTTTTTGACGTAGTTAGGGTGGGTAACATGGAAGGCTATCTATTTTTTTGTCAATTTTTAGGATATACTTAATTGAAAAATATTCATGGAAAAAATATAAAATAAAGTTTTTAACACACTAGACGAGCTAATATAAATATTCACCAAAGGGTTTATAACAATATTAAACAATGCTCAAAAAATGGTGGGTCACACGGAATGGTACAGTTCAAATTTTCTTAAAAAAATAGGAGGTCCTCTTAAAATTTTAGATGTTTGACCTATTTATACTTAATCACTTTTCAAAAAAAATAAAAAAAAATTAGAAACTAGACTCAAAATTCTACAATTCATGTTTTTATACCATCTTCAAACTTTGAGTGTATCCATATCTAATTATCTATAGAAGTTCACATTTTTAAAATTTCATAAAGCTCATGTCCACAGGTAGGCCCTTTTTTGTCCCCCAAGTTGGTACACTTACCCATATAAATTTATATAATACTAAAATTTATATATTTGTATATTTATAATCATAACATAAATAGACCCCATGTTGGTTGCAAGGAAAAATATTCTGAATTTGAACCATGCACCAATGACATAGAGATTCTCTTTATATATTATAAATTTTAATGAACCTAAAAACTATCAAGACAATAAATTAACAATAATAAAATCTTCTAACAATAATAACTTGTATTGATTTATATTGAATTACTTTAAACAATTACAAACCCAAACTATGTTTAAATAAGCCTCAACTCAGAATTTAGAGTTGACATGCAAAAATTCAAAAAAACTAAAATTAAAAAAAAAAAACATTTATTTTTAATAGCTGCAATTTATAGTAAGTTTCACATGAAAGCATGCACATCTATAAATATCTCCCAAAATGTCCTAAATAATAAAATTAACTTATCGAAAAAAAATTAACTGAAGTTGATGTTCGGACCTAAAAATATACAAATTTTTAAAATAGGAAATTCTTGAAAAAAACATTTAATGGTAATCTCTGACCCTCAGATGATCACCTATGTCTCCAAAATATATTTAAATTAACTATAAGTGGATAGGCCAACTTGGGACATAATTTATCTTTTTGATATAATGTTTTTGGCATGTGAAAGAGCTCAAACAAAGCTACGAGTCAAAAGTTATGGCCTCTAGAAGATTGACCTATTTTTTCTACATCATTCTCTTGTAGTTGAAAACAACTCAGTGCCTACAAGTTGGCCCAATTATACTATTTCCATTTTTTTATCAATCTTTTTCATCTTTCATTTTATAATCCATGTGTTATCTTCTTGTTGCAATTCTTCCCACTACACCAAATACATATTATAATTCTCTTACCTTGTGATCATTATCTTCATATCCAAAACCTACACTATTTTTTCCTTCTTCTTTGGAACATGCTATTTCCAATTTAATTATTCATATTAATCACCTTTACCATCTTATCCATGGAATTAATATAAATATAACACATTAAATACTGGAAAGATATCAAAACTTTGTGGCAAACTCACCTCATAAGCATTGTCATTGATTTTCTTCAAAATCCTGCATGGTCCAATTTTCTTGTACTTCAACTTGTACATGCCTTTTGGAAATATTTATTTCCTCAAATAAACCATTACCTAATCTCTTTATTCAAATATATTTTATCTTCTTCTAATATCTGTTGTTGCTTTATATCTCGCATTACTTTCATGCAACTTTCTTCTTACTCCTTGTAACTACTACATATGTTCTACAAACACTTCTACATCATCACTAATTTGTTTTGTAATTGGTAATTATACCAAATATAAAATACCCATAGGATTTATCTTATAAATAATTTGAAATGGTGACCTTCTTGTTGATCTATTCACTAAACATGTATATGCAAACTCAGCTTGTGGTAAATCCGAGTCCTATTGCTTGGGCTTCTCTTTGACTATGCATCTCAACAAATTTACCAAGATTATATTCACAAATTTTGTCTATCCATCTATTTTTTTGTTATATTCACTACTTAATTGTATCTTAGTACCCATATTATCACACAAAGTCCTCCAAAAATGACTTAGAAATTGTGTCCCTATTTGAAGTAATAGTTTTTCAAACACCATGCAATCTCATAATAACCTTAAAAATTAATTTTGAAACTCTAGTGCAATCATTAGTTTTCTTACATTAAATGAAATGAACCATTTTATTAAAACTATCTACAACAACAAAAATTGAATCATTACCTCTCTGTGTGTTTAGTAATCCCAACACAAAATCCATACTCAAATCTATCCATGGTTCTCTTAGAATTAGTAATGGCATGTATAATCTAGTATTTTATGTATGTTATTTATCCACATGACATATTATACACCTTGAAACATACCTTGTCACATCTCTCTTCATATTTGGCCAAAAATAATTTTCCTCCACCAAATATATTATCTTCATCTTACCAAAATGTCTAGCTAAACCACCAATATGTAATTATTTTATTATATTATCTCATTGAGACCCAATTGGATTGCATAATTATTTCTCTTTGAAGAGATAACCTTCCTATATAATATACTCATCATGAATATCATCTTCCCCCCTATTAATGGATTATTACACTACTCAGCTATCTTCCTAAAATATGGATCAGTCTAATATAATTATTTGATAGCTTCAAATCCAATTACTTCACTCACCATAGTAGTTAATAATGTTACCCTCTTACTAAATGCATTAGCTATCTTATTTTGGTTTCCTAGTTTATGCTTCAACACAAAAGTATACCCCCTTCAAGAAATAAACCCACTTTACATGCCTATTATTCAACTTCTTTTGTATATTCACATACTTCAAAGCCTCATGATTTATAAATAGTATAAACACCTTACGCACCAATCAATGCCTCTAATTTCTTAATTCCTAAATAATTTCATAAATTTAAACATCATAAGTAGTGTAGACACCTAAATTTGGCCACCAATGACCTCCAACTAGGCTTTTGACCAATTTCCACTTAAAGTGCATAGTTTGGCCTAAAAACACTAAAATGCATTAAATGAGTTGAAATTGATATATTCAAGTGCCAATTTTGGCCAAAGTATCATTAAATGGGGCAATGCAATTTATGGTCCATCTAACTTTGATTAGATCATTTTGAGTCAAAATGTTAATTTTACACCTAGGTGCTATGGATTACTATTTCCTATCAAATCTCTTTCACAAGAAATGTTCCTTTATTATTTGTTTTTGGTAACATCCTAAATGGGATAATAGATCCAACACATCTAACATGGACTTCCAATTCTAATCTAGTCAAATTTTGGACCAATAGCAAGGCATTCTGACCAATTTGAGTAATTTATGCACAAAGTGTTTAATCATGCTTAAGAGATAATAAAACCAAATTAGAACCTAATTAATAATTCCATGGAAACTTTTTGAATACTTATTTTTCGAAATGAATATTGAATATCAGCATCATCAGGTGACCTCATTTCTTAGAAAGACATCCTTAGGCCATAAATGCCATAAATATTAGGATAATAGGTTTCCCATGCCTCATAATGACCCTCTATGCCTCCTAAATGCCCCTTTTTCCAATGCCATGATTAGGATAATTATATATTTAATTCCAAAAAATTGAATTAATCTTCAACCACACACCTTCATCTCAAGATGGATGGTTCAGGTTGATTATGAGCAATCTCAAAAATCTATAAATAGGAGGCCTTGCCTTTTGAATTTTAATCTTAATGTGTGAAAAGTTACCATGTCAAATTGACTCCAAGAGATCTCACATGCCAAATTTATGATGCCAAAATATTAAGCCAAGTCAAGCCAAAGCCACAAGGTGCCAAGGAGAAGAGGAGATAGCCAAGCCTAATTTGATGAAGACTTCATGAGTACAATCCAAGTAAGACACTAAAAAAAGCATTTAGAGCATCCAATAAAGTTGAGGGATTCTTATTTTTCTTTACTTTTTATTTGTGTGTGTGTTTTTTTTTTGTTATTAATCTCACCCTAGTAACTAGGCATGAATGTGTTAGTTTAGTGTGTTGTTTGTCAATATGCATTGTTCATTTTGTCACTAATACAATACTAATCTTCTCTTCTTAGTCAACTTCCTAGTTCACAAGTATAATACTTTGTTCTTACGTCATTTAATTTCTCACTAAAATATGCTATTAGATTTCCTTCTTGACCCAACATAACACCAATTCTTGTAAATGAAGCATCATAACGAACCTCAAATACTTTGTTAAAATCTAGTAATGCTAAAATTGGTGTTTTCGAAATATTCTTCTTAAAAAATTCAAAGCTTTTTCTGGCTCCTTTAGTCCATGAAAATTCTTTTCATCTCATTCAATCTATTATTGGTGCCATAATACTACTAAATTTTTTAATAAATTTTCTTTACAAAGTTTCTAAAACATGGAAACTTCTTACCTCTGTAATGATTTTTGGAATAGACCACTCAATAATTGCCTTTATCTTTTCTTCATCCATTATCACACCATTTGTTGAAACTACAAATCCCAAAAATACCAAATTTTTCTACATAAACCTACACTTCTTCAAATTTTCATACAACTTTTCCTTTCCTAACAAATCTATTACCATTCTCAAAGTTGAATGTTCTTTTCTTTCATATTATCGAATATCAAAATATCATCAAAATAAATAACAACAAACTTACCAATATATAATCATATCACTATAATCATTACCCTCATAAATGTGCTAGGTGCATTAGATAATCTAAATGGCATCATCATCTACTCATATAATCCATCCTTAGTCTTGAATGCATTTTTCCACTCATCTCCTTCATGAATTTTAATCTAATAATAACCACTCCTTAGATCAATCTTGGTAAAATATTTTTCTCCTGTAAGCACATCCATCATATCATCTAAATGAGGTATAGAAAATCTATACTTGATTGTAATTTTATTAATTGCTCTACTATCCACACACATTCTCCATCTTCCATATTTATTTGGAATTATCAAATTTTGTGTTGCACATAGACTCATACTCTTCCTTATCACCTTCTTTCATAGTAATTTAGTAACCTATTTTTCTAATTCTGCATGTTTTATTGTATTCACCCTATAAGTTACTTGATTGGGTAGAACTGATCTTGGAATTAAAATTAATGTCATGCTAAATATCTCTCTTTAGTGGTAAACCATCCAATAACTCATAAAGGATAACATTTGCATATTATTTCAATACTCTTTATACTTCTATTGGTATTCACACCAATTTTATGTCTCCATTCTTTGCTACTAATATATAAAAATAACCTACTACCTTCATATCTTTGATAAATTATTTAGTATAGAGAATGATTTATGTCTTCTCTTCCTCTTTAATAGGTAACAAAATTACCTTTGTACCACCTTTTCAAAAAGTGTATGTGTTCTTTGATCCATCATGAATTACTTTCCTATCAAATTGTCACAGTCTTCTTAATAACACATGACATGCATCCATCAGAATAACATCATGCCATATTTAATCATTATAATGTTTACCTATAGATAACTTGATTAAGCACCTTTTATATAATATAACCTCATTCCCTTTATTAAACCATGAAATTTGATAAGGATTAGGATGCTTTTCATAATGCAGATTTAATTTCTCTATCATTTCTTTAGAAACCATATTTTTACATCTACCATTATCTATAATTACTTTACATACCTTTATACCTAAATTAAATCTTGTTTAAATAATATTTAATCATAGCCATGTATCACCACCTTCTTTATTCTGCACTTATTTGTTCTTTGGAGTGATCATGATTCTTCTCATCATGAAATTCTCTCCAACATCTGTAAGTGCAACTTCAATATTGTGCTCCTCTATCTTAGCCTCAACTAGATTCACTCTTGGGAAATCTTCTTGCCTCCTTTCTTGACCTTGATAGTGTGGATATTCAAATTCTCTATTCCCTTCTTCTCCATATATGTAACAAACATAGTATCTATGCTAATTTGGAAACCATCCTCTAACACCACTGTAACATCACCCTCTATGAAATCCTCTTCCTCTTTATTGGTATTGAAACCCTTGCCTATTGTCATCTTACCTTTATTCACCATGTGATCATTAAACTCTATTATTATTAGACCCAGCTCGAGTGGTATTAAACCCATCTCATCCCCTTATTGGAGGGGATCCACCTCTTCTTAGACTAAGAGATGTTCTTCCAAAATTATGTCTATTTTGTTTTTCTTATGCCTTCAAAGCTAATTGATAAGCCTCCTCCATGTGAAGTATTCTATCCATGATTAATTCATTTTGAATATAAAATTTCAAACCATTTACACACCTTGTATCCATCTAATCTTCTATTTCATCATGCTCCACTCATTTGGAAAGCTTATAAGAGTCATCTGTATACTCTTGTATACTGTGATCTTTTTGCCTCAAATTTTGAAATCTTATGTATAGGTTTGTGCATAATCCATAGGATGAAGTTCATCCCTTAGCTTTTTCTTCATCTTTTTCCATGAATTAATCTTCTCTTTACCTTTCCTTTGTCTCTCTTTCTGTAGGTGATTTCACCAAATCACTGCATGACCTTTCAATTTAATTCATGAAAACTTTACCCTCTTATCTTCTCTCATAGTCTTTCACTAGAATGATTTCACTATTTTATTCATCCAATATATCAACTCCTCTAGTTTTAAACTACCTCCATAATCTAGAACATTAACCTCAATTTTGTTGTTTCTTCCATTTAAATCTTGAAACATCCTCTCTTCCTTTGATGGTGGCTACCCTTGATGTTCTTCTTCTTGCTGAACTTCATCATGATATGTGTCCTCCTCATCACCATCTTATCCTCTTATTTAGTTAGTCATAACCTTAGTTAATTGTTCCACTTGCCTCTATATCTCTTGTATAGTCTAGTTCATTTTTGTAATACCTCCTTGTCTTATCGCCATGTCTTACTCCTCCAAGATTTGAACTTACTTTGATACTAGATATTGAACCCAAAAACTATCAAGATAATAAATTAACAATAGGTAAAGCTTATAAAAATAATAACTTGTATTGATTTGTATTGAATGACTTAAAATAATTACAAATTGAAACCATGCTTAAATAATCCTCAACTCATAATTTAGAGTTGACATGCAAAAATTTTTAAAAACTAAAATTTAAAAAAATGTCTATTTTTAGTAGTTACTATTTATAGTAAGCTTCACATGAAAGTGCATACTCTAAAAACCTCCCAATGTATCTTAAATTCTAGAATTAAACTTTCAAATGAAATTCAACTAAAGTTAACATCTAGACCTAAAAATATATAACTTCTAAAAATAGGAAATTCCCCAAAAACTCATTAAATGGTAATTTTAGACCCACAGATGATCGTGCATGGTCTTTAAAAAATATAAAAATCAACTCTAAGTGGATAGGCTAGCTTAGGAAATAATGAAAAATTTTAAGACAATCATTTTGGCATGTGGAAGAGCTCAAATGGAGCTACGAGTCAAAAGTTATGGCCTCGAGAAGATTGGCTTATTTTTTCTGCATCAAATTTAATGTTATCCAATACTACATTATTCTTTTGACTTTTATTTACATATAATTAGAAAACATTCTATTTATTTAATTTTTTATTTAAATACTAATAAGTTATTTAACATTGGTTTGAATATCTTAGGTAGATAAATGTTGTAGGTAACAAGTTAAACTTGGAAATAAACTATTTGTGCCTAGTGAAAGATCACGTGTTAGTGTGTGTATAATAAAACTAGTTTGGTAAGATGATTGATTTATTCTAAAACATATATTTTTTAGGATTTTTTAAGAAAATAATTTAATGCCTATTTAATTGATAAAATTTTCACTTCAAATATCTATTTATTTTATTTGAATATTTTTTTCTTTACATTATGATTATTTTTATTATGAGCAATTGAGGACCTTAAAAGTACTAATAAAAATTTACATTGTTATTTTATTAGTTTTAAGAAACTCATATATGATCCATCGCAATAAATGTATAGCATCACTTATCTCACTTTGAATTTGGGCATATGCATCTTTGATGAAGCCAGTAATCAATGTGTGTTGATGGAAACATTTTTATAATGAAACCTCACTCTTACATCCAAAACAAGATTTTAGATTGTGCTGAAATAAGGTTTTTAAAAATTTCCTAAAGAGGATATTATGATCATAAAATTAGATTCTAAAATTTATTGATGCCAAAACCATCTGAATTGATTTTTTAAATACAATAAATTGATTTTCTTTCAAATGAAGCTTTTATTGCAGGTTTTTACAAATTTCTTAGTTCAATGAGTTATTTTGTATAACTCTAATATTATTAAAAATTGAATTTTAATGTTATATTAGGTATTTTTTCCATCAATTAAATTGAATTATTTTTTATGAAATAATACTATGTGTGTTCATATCCTTTGACGTAGTGAAGTAATATTTAATCATTTACAATTCAAATATTAATTTAATTTGTAAATTTTGTCTCTTTTTAATTTTAAAAAATATTTATTTAATATATTTCTATCTTATTTAATAGATATATAAATAATAATTATCATAGTTTTTCAACATTGTTATTAATTCTTATTCTTGAAACAAAAAATGGTTACTAAAGGTATAATGATTACTATAAGGAGTGGTAAATCTTATATAATTGATTTTGAATCCTTGAATGCATTTATATTTTTATATATTTTAATTATTATGTTATTTTTTTTAATAAAAATGAATGATTGATTTTTTTGAATTATAATTAGCATGTGATAGCCAAAGCAATGCATAGTGATGTGTTTTATTCAAACATAATATAATATATAGTAATTTGATTATATACAATGTAATGAAGATTAGATGAATGGTTATGTCATACATATTACACATTTTAATTAATTATTGAGTTAATTATATTATTGAACATCTATAGCTTATATTAAATATGGTAATGTATAATATAGGTATTTTGTCAATTAATGTGAATTATTAACAATTAAATAATCTTATTTTTTAAATGAAATCTATTGTTATTCTCATTGCTTTAATTACCATAGCTTGAAACATCATGTCTTAATAAACTAGTAATATATGTGAGACTTTTTAGTGTACATAATGACTCATATAATATTGTATGGTTTTAAGATGCACATGTAATATTAACTATAATATAATCCATGGGTAATCACTAATTGACACATAGTTATCCACAAATTATTATTAGAGAAGAACATCAATCAAAATATTAACTTGATTGACTTCCACTTTTAATAGTAAATTATTATCTTAAGAATACTTGTTCCCACTCTTCAAATCTTATCCCTAACCTCTTTCTTATCTATATAATAGTTAAGAAAGTTAGTGATAGATAAAATTCATTTTGGAAGAGAGTTATTGTTATTATGACAAGTGAGGCCAAATGATTTGAATCTAAAATGGTAGTCATACTACTTGTGATAAATTTCTATATTATTTTTATTTAAATATTTCATGTGTTTATACTATTACATTTATTTTGGGTGTATGTTTTAGTAACTAACATGTAATTTTGGACCCTACTAAGATAATTTAATATGTTATTAGAGTTAGGTTTAATTTTTAGATATTTATTGTTGTTTCTACTTTCAAATATATATTTTAGTGGCCTACTAGAAATATGCAATCTTGTGCTCTCACCTTGCCCTTTAGGGATCTTGGTCAATCATAAATTGGTGATAATAGTGGGGTACTAAGGGTTTGCAAAAATACCCAAATTCATCATTTGATATTAAAATTTACTAGATGGTATAGTTTGGCCTTTAAAGAAAATTATCCTTTTACATCATGTTCTTATTCGCCCTCTATATGATAATTGTGGTCCACTTTGAAATTCATGAAAAATAAAAGTTATTAAATTGACCCAAATATTTACCATATAGTATACCATAACCTCTATTTTTTTTAATTCTACCTCAAATGCTTATTCGACCTCCATATGATAGTTTTGGGTTACCTTAGGGTTCATGTAAAAATAAAATTACATAGTTTGGCCTAAAAATTTAGTAGTGAGTATGCCTTTGAATTTTTTTAAAAATCATATTGTGTCAGGTATAGATTATGATTATTTTTGGTGTTGTTAGTCACATCAAAATTTATGTAAAAAATAAAACATTTTCTAGATTATGCTAATTTTTTGCAAGAAAACATATTATGTCATTTTTAGAACATTTATCTTCTTCATATGTTTTTTTAATAAATACTATTTTTAATATATTCAAAATACATTGGAAATGAATTATTATTTAAATTTAAATCCTTTTATAGTAGTTGTAAAACTCATAAGAGCTAATATTATAAGAAAAATGGCAATCAACTTTACTTGATCCATGGTGTCATGGGTACTACACAAATACTCATGACATTAGAAAAAACTATATATAGATTTTATCTTCCACATACCTAACTTATATACCAATCTCCTAGGAATTTTTCCCCAGTAAGAATACATATAATAAATTCCATGTACCTCATGATATATATGTGAGAATCGGACAATAGGTGATCTTATGTTAGAATGAGCACACAAGAATTGTGTAACAATAACCCTTATTGTATTCAAAAATATGCAAGAAGATGTGAAATAATTGCCTTTATTAATGAATATCCTTAAAATAGGTTTCTTATAAAGGATAAAGAACATGCAACTTCTACCTAGAATCATGGAGTTAACTAACAATATACTAATAGAGAACAAATGTGTAACAACCACTTAGTTAAGACAAGTGGCAACTAACTAATATAGACTAAAGAATAACCTAATAAAGATGAAGATACATGTGTATGAATAATCCATTTGATAAATAAATGGAATAATAAATTTCCTACACCAACACACCCCTTCAGCGTAGCTTAGGTGGGTAGAAAATAAAAAATGGGTCTTGAAAACAAGGCTTGATGAGATACACATGTACAATGCAAATCTCAAAAAGTGGAGTAAAAGGACAAAAACAAGTGGGAAAAAACTCCCCCTAAAAGAGAGGCAAAAAAGAGAAGGTAAGACTAGAAATCCCCTCTCCAACACCCCCCCCCCTCCGACCCCCTCCCCCTTAAGCATAACTTAGGTGGGTTGGAAAATTGGGTGTGGACAATAGGGATTAATGAGGTACCCAATTACATAACAATGATATAAGCATCCTAAAAAATATGAAGGATATATGCCTCCACAGATAAGAGAGATAATTTAAGTGAAAAATGTCATACGGTGAATGTTGTAGTAGGTTCCTATGCAATAAATGTGGTCTCTTCCTTTTAGAAGAAAAAAACCATGAGCTATCATACAATTGAATTCCAACTCAAGTGGAATGTAGATAGAATTAATGATGTAGATCTATGGAAAATGCTCAAAATTCTCCATATTAGTACTCAAATGTGTTAAAGTCTAATAAAAAATCACAAACATAACTATAGAAGATGGAAATAAGGAAGCATATAATGAAGGGGAGAGAACATGAGGGTTTATAAGTACTCTCATTACATCTAAAGAAGAAGAGTGTCATGGAAAATTCACTAAAGGAATGTCCATGAGAAGAGGATAGCAAGGATTAATAACTATCAAAACTAAATACTGGGATGCAAATAAAGCATTGAGACCTATAAAATGAATGTTCACAACAACATATGAATCATCAATACTCTCAATGTGTATACTCTTATTGAAATCAATAAATTCCTCCAAAATGTAAGTTTGTGGAGGCTCTAAAAGAGTAATAATTTGCATAAGAATGCATGTAGAATATATAATGAGATAACTAAGGTTTGGTAGAATCTCATCTTGGAGTGGGGTCTCGATAAAAGGAAGAACACTATCCACTAGGGATGTGCCATCATAAGAAATAGAAGTAGGAGGAGAGAGTGCAATAGTCATAGAAGAGACAATATGAAGTTAAGGAGGTGTGATTTAGGTCATAATAGGATCCATGAAAAGACTCTGGAGAGTTATAAAAAAATGAAGGGGTATTCTATGTGATGCACATGGTGGTGTAGATCCCATGAAACATGCAACAATAAGTTACCATAGACAAAATAATAAGAGTTATCTCATTCATAATTAACATATAAGAATGGAATAAGTTATTAATCCATGATTGAATTTTCCATGTACACATGCCATGAATCATAATTGGTCTTCCCAAGAAGGACCACTAGCATAGAATTAACCTTCCTCTGGATTCTCCCAAATGGAGTCATCATGACTAAGGGAAGGCACCTAAGAAGTGCAAGAGTATATAGTATAAATTGTAATAAACCCCTAAAGGACATTCATGAAAGGGATGTTAGGTACAATTAATAATGCATCCAAATGAATAATTCAATGATGGAATGATGAGGGATAATGTATGCTCAAAATGGTGATGTTGGACACAACAAAAAATTCATCCACGTGTAAGCAATTTGATGCATGAAGTATAATGTAGAAATTAGTAGGGCCCATAATACAAGAAACCCCTTGAATATGTCACTTTATAACTTTAATTAATTTTACATTCAAAATATAAATAATGCATGGAAAATTAAAAAATGTGAAATTTTGAAAAAGATGGCACTCAATTTTGAGCTACCAATAAAAATTTATAACACAATATATTTCTCATAAATGAGGCCTATTTAATAAAAAATACACTAAAAGTTTAAAAAATTAAAGGTTTTAAACAGCAAACATGCCCTATAACCACTAATTATAATGAACATGTAACCATGGTTTTCCTTAAGCCAACTAAAATTTTAAAAAAAAGTCTGCCCATACACCCCTACATGCTAACAAAAAAGGGCATACTTGAAGGTGTTTTAATTAAAAAATTAAAAAATAAAAGGCTATCTTAAATAAAATTAAAACATGCATTAATTTTTAATATATTAGGGAAATATTAGGTTTTTAACATTTTTTAATTATAAAAGATAATAAATGTGCTACTAAAGGGGAATGCACAGGTCTACAAAAAAAAACCTTTGGGCATCACCATTGATGCATACATAGGTATAGATCTATTTCATGTTATGGGAAATACTAACAATAGTCATATCCATGGTTCCCATTAGCCTCATGATAGAATCATCTAAGTGTTTTGATTATATGGAATCTAGGTCACTTATCAACTCATGTAGCAGTAACACTTCAGGTTCATTGGTGAGGGTTTTGACTAGGGACACATGTTTCACCTATCTACTAGAGAGAGCACTAGAAAATTTATTAATAGAGGCATCCAAGTCTACCAAATGTAAAATATAATCCACTTATTGGTCTTTAATATTTTTCATTTTATGCTCGGGCCATAGTGTACGCTATCTACCACTATTCTCGATGTATGTGATAAGCTCAATTCTAGGAACCTACCAGCCATGGGATGATTTCTACTAGAAAGTTGATCAGGGTTCAAAACCTCCAGAATCTATCCATAAAATAATAGATAGATATTATATTGTATCCTTTGAAAACCAAAATAAAACTTAGAAAATCATGAACACCATAATTAATCTATTGAGAGGCTATGGGAATCAACCACTAGGCCACTGACCCAGAGAGTAGTCATAGGGACCTCCAATGGTATCCTAGCTACTAGATATGGTGACTAGGCTATCCAAATGTATATATTAACCAAATTAAATATTTAAAAACTCATGAATAAATTTTAATTAGTGATAATTTATATTCATTGCAAGCCATGTGAAGACAGCTTGAGTGGAGGATGATGCAAGCTGTATAGCAGAGAGTAGGGCATGAGAAATAAAACCATAGTTTGTGAGGATAAAATACACCACCAATCATTATGTTGGATCTACAAGGCAACTATCTCTCATAATGGTGAATCTATTCAATTCTTCTAGATGTTTTAAACCCTTGATCAAACAAAAAATTGAGTTGATACATCCTCCTCTTAGCTTTGCAAATGAAGCTTCTACTACCAATAAAATACATGAAGCCAATACCAACAATATTCAAATTATTCTTAAATAATTCAAATAATGAAAAATATAAATAGAATAGATAAATTAATGCTCATTACCAAAACCTAAAGCTCTGATACTATGTCAAAATTAGCTAATAAGTGATCTTCTGGTAGAATGAGCACACGAGAAATATGTAACAATGACCCTACTTGTATTCATAAATATTCAAGAATATGTGAAATAATTGCCTTTATTAACATGAATATCTTTATAATAGGTGTCTTATATAGGAGAAAGAACATGAAACTTCCAATTACAATCATAGAGTTAACTAATAGTAGACTAGTAGAGAACCAATGTGTAACAACCACTTATCTAATACAAGTGGAAGCTAACTATCATAGACTAAATAATCACCTAAGCAAGTTCAAGCTACATGTGTAGGGATAATCCATTTAATAAATAAATGGAATAATAAATATCCTACACCAACAATATATGAATCACCTATGATTTTTACTTTTTCTAATAGGAATATTTTCATCCATTTTATTTTTAGTACAATGGTATGCAATTATCTTAGGAAAATTACTCTCTATCTACCTCAAATATGGGATAATGTAACTAGGAAATTATAGAATCCTCTTTATTTAGTTTTATTTGGGTCATGTTCACTATTTACAGTTCGGATTAGTATATCAAAGAGCTTAAAAATAAAACATGCCTAACCTAGTAATTATAGAGAAATATAATTATATTAGGAATTTTTCACACTATTGAGATATCTCTATTCATATCTAGAAGTCTTGTTTAGTTATAATTTTAGAATATGTTTTTATTTATAGTACAAAATTCTTATTTTAGTTTTAATTCAAAAACCATGTTTTCTTATTTAATTTTAAATCATAACATTAAAAGGGTAGTATAAATGGTGCATTTAGTAGAAAACATAAATCTCAAATATATTTTAATCTATTCAAAAAAACAATTTTACCTACAAAATTTTTTATGCTACACCATGGCTGAAATAAAAGTAATTAACTCAAGTTTAAACTATTCAATTAGAAATGATACATTAATTATGTGATCCTTTGTAAAGGTCTCTACCACAATGAAATAAATGAATAATTTACACCTTTATATGTTATCAAATGACAAAAATGACAAAACTATTTTAATAAAGCTAGAGGCATCCTTGGTCAAACAGTATCCCCTTTATTGAAGTTTCATTTTTAGGTCATCATAGAACCTTATAAATTTTTGAATGCCTTGGACAACCATTTTGGAAAGCACAATAGATTAGTTTTATTCCAACTATAAAATAAGCTCAGTGCTCTTAATCCAAATAACTTTCCTTCCATTGAGGACTTCATCACTTAAGTCAAGTGCATGAGTCTTCTACTCCTGATGACTAGTGAAACCAAGACTAATGAAAAACTCAATATATGACTATCTTATCTAAATTAGGTCATCCTTACCAATTTTTTTTTTTATGGTATCTACATATGTTGCATTGAATTTTGAAAAGTGCTATGAGAATCTTCGGATAAAACATGAATATTTTATTTTTATTGGAGAAAATTAACTTGAATATACTAATAAATAAACATTAGTGTTTAATGCACAAATTAAATTTCACAACCCATCTTTGGTAAAGTAAAGGTCCTACAAAGAAAAAATGGAAATTAAATCCCAAGCCTAAGGGAAATCCATTGGCTTAGCAAAATCCTTTCCCAAGACAAAAAACTAAAATGGAAATTAAATGCCAATGTAGATCAAGATTTTTATAATTGGCATAATAAACTAGGCCACGTTGAATATATATTTTTTTAAATGTCATCATTATAAGAAAAGATGAGAAAAATGTAGCTTATTGAGAAGATAAGACCAACACTTTTTGTTACAACATAGACACCTATGTCTAAATGGATTCTAGACTCAGGAGCTTGTCACCATATGACACATAATGGCTCATATTTTTAAAATATTTACCAATGTTGTATAGATAATATTATTTTGGAAACTCTAATATTATATATATTAATGGCAAAGAAGCATTTGAGATGGAAAACGTCATATTATATTGATTTCTCCATGTTATAGACTTGTTTGTGAAACTCCTCTCCATATATCAAATTACATATTCAAGTGAAATAAAAACCACTTAGTTTACACCTATCAATGTTTTCATCAGAAATATAAAATACTAGTCCACTATTTTAGCCATTTAAAATGTTGATCATTCAACATAATTATACGAATTGAAAAACTTTGTGATCACTCAACCTTCACAAGTCATTATTGCACATGTTAATGACTTATGTAAACATTATCATGAGTCTTTTGGTCATCTCAACTATCATTCATTTCAAGACCTTAGTAAGCATCACATGGCTATTGGTTTGCCACAAGTTTCCTTCAAATATGACATTTGTATAGGTTACAAACATAGAAAATAATAAAAGGATATATTTCCCAAAGGAAAATACTTGAGTGAAATTGATAAATTATAGATGGTTCATAGTGATTTTAAATACTTTAATAATGTTTATTTTTATAATCATAAATATGTGCTTACATTAATTTATGATTTTTATCATAGGACTTGGGTCTACATTTTTCAAAAATAAAAGCAAAGTACTTGAGCATGTCAAAAATTTCAAATTCCTTGTTGAAAACGTATTAAAGAGAAAAAAAATCATAATATCATAATAGATAATAGAGGATAATATTTTAATTGACATATATTAACAATAAGTCATTTAACTTCAATATAATATTTTTTACACCCCTCAACAAAATGGTGCAACTAAGCACAAAAACTACACACTAAAGGAAATGGTCAATTGTATGGTAAATTCCAAATTTTTACCTCCATAATATTGAGTTGGGGTAATTTTGTATGAAACTATATTCAAAAATATACTCCCACTTTGTAATTCAAAATATGGATCATGAATAAAAAGCATTTGGTGTCAAAACAAAAGTTTCCAATTTCCACTTTTTTGATGTAATGCATGGGTGCACATTTTAGATGAAAAGTGAAAAAAATGGAATGGAATGGACATCCTTGTATTTTTTGGCTATCGTGAAGATGTGAATGCATATAATCTTATTTATTATATCACCAATTAAGTTATTTACCAATAATTTATGTTATTTATTGAATAATCTCATGTTTTTATGCCAATATATCATACTCCTCCTCAGTTACCTTTTATTAATTTGTAAACAACTTATATTGTCTCTTATGAATTATTTTTTTAGGATTATTCCCATTATAATAGTTACTATAGTTTAGATGATGATTGAAATGGGGGACGACCATCAGCTCCGCCAATGCATTATAAAGTGTTCATAATTCACTTGCACAACTATAACAACCTCTACCAAAATGGGTTCACAAAGTTTAAAATGAACCTAGTTCATTGGTAAGGGATATTAGAGATTGAATAATAATAATATTGAAACATACATATGACATTGTAAATATGGCACAATTATAAGTAGCATAGGATCAAGAGACTTATCATCAATCTTATAAGCATCCTAAATGGTAGACAACTATGACAAAACAAATTATTTTATTAAATATGAATAAAATTTGGGACTTAATTCCAATTTTTAAAGGAGGAAAACTATTTACTTTCAAGTGGGTGTACTAGACTAAGTATTTAATATATGGGTTCATTGATAGACATAAATCTTGACTTGAAGCAAAAAGTTTTCACAAGTTAAAGATGTTGACTACCATGAAACCTTTCCTTTAGTTTCCAAGATGAATTCCATCAAGATTGTAATCTCCTTGGCTGTAATACAGTGATGGGATGTCCATTAGATGGACATCAAAATTTCCTTCCTTCATGGGCACTTGTAATAATAAATTTAATGTTCAAAACTCCAAAGTCTATAAGTACTGAGAAATCTAGCATTGTGTGCAAATTTAAAAATTCCTTATAGCATTTGAAATAGGATTGTTGATCTTGTTATAAAAATATAAACATGTTATTAATGATTAAGTTCACAAATTTTGGGGATAAAAAGGGGCCTACCCATGGAAAATATTTTTATAAAATTTCAAAATTTTAAATTTTTATAGATAATTTGAGATGCCTAAACTCAAAATTTGAATATGGTATAAGAGCATGATTTGTATAATTTCAAATATAGTTTCCAAATAAAATTATTATTTGAAAAATGGTTAAGTATAACTAGTTAAACTTTTAAAATTTGAAGATGAACTTCTTTCTTTTAAGAAAAAAGAGTAGATAAATGGTTGTGTGGCCTGCCATTTTTTGAGCATCATTTAATATTGTTTGAAAACTTTTGGTGAATATTTAGATAATATATTATATTTTGTGACATATATTTCTATATATTTATTAAATGAATATTTTTTATTAATTTTTTAAGTAAATAAATTTGAAAACTGACAAAAAAATGGACAGCCAGCCATGTGGCACCCCCTAAATACCTCAAAAAAAATGATATTTGATTTTTTTAATTTGTGTAGAATTAGTCCTATTGTGTGACCATATAATTTTTTTTTCACTTGGATAAATGAAATAAAAATTACATAAACATGAATAGTCATGTATATTTTTAGCATGTAGTGGCCTAAAAAAGTATAGTTATAAATCTACACAGATTAAACCCAAAAAATAATCCAAAAAAATAAAATCATATATTTGTAAAGAGGAGATCATGCACATTATCATGGTAATAATTTTTTATTTTTTATATTAAAATCCATAGTGTATTTGGTGATAAAATTTGAAATTTGTTGTTTTCTATCAAAACTATTTGACTCAACTATAGATTGATAGTTCAAGCCTTTGGCTCAGGAATCCAAGAAATTTGAGTCAAATGGATTGATTTTTTGAAATTAAATTTCAATAATGTGTATACTATAATGCATACATAGTTCATACATTTTATAATGCATATGCATTACCAATAATTTGTATTCATTATTAGTAATGTGTATGCATTTCTATTATTTTACACACAAAAAAGATAATAACATTTACATGAAGATAATATTTACTTGAAGTTGATATTTACTAAAATAAAAGTTAAGTATATATTCCTTATGCTTTAAATTTATATTAGTAAATATAATAAATTAGGGTAACTCTACATCTGATAGAGTTTGTCTCATGATTTCATGCCTTGTGATGTATAAATTAGTTTTTAAGAATCCAATCTGGTTAGTACTTAGGCATTTTCAGAGTCTCAATATTGAATCTATCAATTTAAGGGCTTAACTTTTGAAATTGATGTCCTTTTTGGTAAACATATAGTCATTTTTAATGTTTTTGTACCTTCTAGATTGATTCCTAGCATTTCCAAGTGTCTTAGATTTCTTAAAATTAAATATTACAAACCATTCACTTTGAACTTGATCCAAAGTGGTGTGATTGGGGTAGCATAGGTCACATTGATGATCTACACACATCAAATGATGGATTTGTGTTAATTTTAATTTCTCATCATCCCTCCCGCATCACCCCTAATCACTCTCTCATCATTATCCCTAATCACTCATTAAGTGAACCTCACTATCCATAATCATATTCAATCACTCCCTTATGATCCCTAATGACTCCTCCATTGACCCTCACTATCCCTCAGCATCCCTAGTAATTACCACCTCATCCATCATCATCTTTAATAACTCTTTTTTCATTCCTCATTATCCATAGTAGATTCATCTTCATCCATCATCATCCCTAATCACTCCCTCCTCATCTCTCCTCATCCTTAATCACTCCCTCAGTGGCCATCACTAGCCCTCATCATATATAATCACTTCCTTATCATACCTAATCACTCCTTCATTGACCGTTATCACCCCCCTCATACATAATAATCCATAATCACTCTTTCCTCATCCTTCATCATGCCTAATCACTCCCTTATTATCCCTCACCATCCTTCATCATCCCTAATCACTCCCTCATCATCTGATATAAGTAGGCCTCTTATAGGTTTACTCATCCAAGTCTTCTAGGTCTCTTTTAGTCTTTTTAGTCTTACTTGTTTCATACCACATATTTAACTCTTTATACTAGCACAAGATTCTTGTACTCTAGATTTTGTTACTCACTGAATAAAAATGGTTTATTCTTTTGAAGTACATGTGTCCATTCTATATATAGATTTCATAACCTTTTCATTTTCACCTCATTCCATTATATATTTTTCATTTTGTAAGGTTAAAAACAATAGTGATTAATCCTTTACAATAATTCCACTAATAATCTAGGTAATTCACACCCAAAAATCTCATAAATGTCACCATATATATGGGTGTTAATAATTTCTTATGCATGAAATCCTATTCTAATTAAATTTTCCTCTATGAACTTCTCTATCCTTTCTTCCATCCATATTTCAAGGTCTTTTTGACCTAAAAACCCTTTTAATACCTCACACATACTACAAATTGAACCATTATTATAAGTAATCCCTAGAAATCATCATCAAGATATGTTATTATTATAGTCCACAAGTTACTATGATAGTTTTTAGATAGGGAATTATCCATACATGATAATTTGATAGTTTAAATTATTTTAACTTGTTTTTATTCCAATTATCTACCTAAAATGGAGTGATTAAAATTCATAATTTGTAATGATAGAAATAATTTCAAAGAGAACCATGTATAACTCAAAAAACAAAATAATTCTTATTCATATAATTAGTTATATCAAAGTGCTAAGGTTAAATATAATATTTTTTTTAAGAGACATTGATTTCCAAAATTTAGTACATCAAAATAACCAAAAAAATAACTAACTAATCTTCCTGTGAGTGTTAGATGCTTATATATATTTAACATGAAGCTTTATAATCTCATCTATTCATTTCTCATCCCAATTCGTCATAGGAAATTGTTAAACCTTGCATTTTTATTCTCTACTTACACAAACATTTACAAAATAAAAAATATGTCTTGCATAGTGTTGGTGAAATCAAATAAGAAAACTCTAGTAAGAGTGAAGCTAAGCTTTCTCATCTATAATATGTTTTGTAGTTCACAATATTTTGACTTTTTGGGATTATTATGACATTAACCTCAAAAGTATCATATTCTCATAATGATCTATACACTATTTAGTCAATGAATTTATTCTAAAGTGAGAGAGACTAATAAACTCAACCATCTCATTTATGTAGCCTTCAACCATTTTTATTTAAATACACTCAATGATAAGGGAATCCACATGACCACTCCCTTGAATGCATTAACTACCTTATTTAAACTCCCATGGTATTATAAATAAAAAACTACTCATTCTTTAGTTCAGATAAGAAAATTAAGAGTCATAAATAGATTTTAAAACACTTTCCTATCTTTTAAACTTCATGTGCATTACAAACTATAAAAATTTCCACTTTATTCAAGGTAAAACTATCAAAGCAAATGTAAAACCACCACTTAATAGTTTAAAACCATAAAAGTGGATAAAAAACTAATACTTAAGGTTTAAAAACTATTAATTTTTATAGATTTTTAAGGCCATAAATTTTGAATGAAAACTCAAAATCACATTTTTTTAAAAATTACATAAATTTTCAAGAATAAGCCAAATATATGCTCTAAAGGTATATTTGATTCAAATAATATGTTTCTTCCTCCATTACAGTAGAAATTAACTCTTTTATATGACTTGGTGTGTTTTTAATACCCATTTGTGATATTCAATTTTCTTATTGAATGAATTGGATGATCTTCCAAAGTTATATTCAAGTAACACAAGTACTAGCAAAAAATAGAGTCTAAATTTTAGTTCATCAATTTATCTATGTTTTAAAACTGAATAGATGAAACTTTATTTGGTTCCATATTTGGTAGTTTGGTTTAAAGGATAAAAATTAAACACAAATCTCTTGTATAATTTTCTAGTTCTGAGAAGATTTGAATGTATGCAAAGTTATTTGGTGTTTCTCATTCTTGTATGACTTGATTCTTGGTCAGGTTCATGCATCCACTTTTTCTATGTGTAATGTATCCCAAATATTTTATCTTTTGCATTAAAAAATGAAAATTTATTCATGTTATCATAAAAATGTGTTTCTACAAAAATTGGAACACTAGTTCAACACGGTGTAGATGTTCATCCCATGTTTTCTAAATATTAGAATGTCATCAAGGTAGATTTTTAAAAATGACATAGTTAAAGGGCCTGACAATGTTTTTCATCATCTCAATGAATGAATTCACTACATGAGTTAACCTAAAATTGATAACCAACTACTCAAGCAATCCTTCCTTTATTTTTAATATGATATTTCAAATGTCTACAAGTTCAACATGAATATGATAATACCAAAACTTAAGATCAATTTTGGAAAAGATTTGTACACCATGGATATGGTATAAACTGATTTAATATTTATATGAGGATAATATTTCTTCACTTTAATCTTGATGAGATATTTTAATTGATTCACAACCTCATGTCCTATCCTTCTTTGGCACAAGGACAATTGGGCTTCTACAAGGCAATGATTTTGGCATGATGTGTCCATTATCCATGATTTCATGGATCTAACACTTAATTTATTCATTTTCTAGAAATTATATGTTGTATAAATAGTATTGAGGTAGAGTTAGTTAAGGGATCAAATCAATAATATTGTTTAGCGTATATTATGTGAGAACTTATTTAGTTTACTGAAAGGTATCCTTGTATTTATCTAGTTTATGGTTGAATTATTTTGTCTTTTTTATTATTGGACATACCACACTTTAAAATGGTTCCAAAAGTATGTTCTTGCATTTAATTCTTACCATCAAGAGTATACTTATTACTAGAATAGACAATACTCTTGTAATTCCTGGCACTAATAATTGAAATATTACTACCTAACTATAATATATGGTATTTTAGATCGTGACAATCTATCACAACATTTCAAGGATTTACTTCATATAATATATGTTAATGGTAAATATATGGTTGACCAGATGTAAAACATGACATACCTATAATGGTGAGATGTCACAAAGGATTGAATATTTTAAATGTTTGATTTTGTACACCAAGTGACACTACTAAGCAATCCATTTCTCAAGGCCTACACTATACCATACACTAGCCTATGGTTATGGATGATACATCAATTTCAAGTTCAATTTTTAAAAATATGCTATAGGAGAAATTAAATTCTTTTGACTTCTATTGGAAATGATGCAATGTATTGGTTAACCATTGATATACATTTGTTAATGAAATAATATTTTTAATTCATATAATTTCTTGTTGGGGAAGTATAGATATTTTTAATACGATCCATATCATTAGGTTTATAATATAATATCTACTTACCTTTTTATAGATCTAAATAACTTATACCTACTTCCTCAAGTCGTGCAAGTAGAGAGCTCATAGTGTGACACTCTTCATTGGATTAACTATTAGAGTTATGAATTGAGCACCACTTTACATTCTTGGTCTATTTTCTCTAATCATTTGAAAATTATTTTTCCACTCTCTGGTATTATGACTCAATCAATATGCATACAAATATAAGGCATTCAATGTAAATTATTTATATAATAAAATATCCTCATATGGAAGGTAATTGGTTGGTTTCAAGTAATCGCATAGCTTGGTGATCCTCATATTTACTACCAATTTTTGGTTCTATGGTGGTTTTAATTTATTTTATTTTTTTGATATATATTCAATTATGAATTAAATCATTTGTAATAGTCCCACATTTTTTCATAAGTTCTTGATATTTGTGTTTCAAATTTTCCTCCACATCATTTTGATCACAATGTCTTATATTTTATGCTAGCACACAACTCTCCATTTGTAGCTCCTAAAATTTTTAAACCCCAAAAAAATACCACTATCCATTTTGACCACCAATTTAATTAAAAATATACTAATGTTCTTAAAATTAGACTCATTTTATCCAATTCTACATAAAACCTAGTATATTATGTTAGGTTATTTAGATAAGCCATTTTTTATTCATATTTATAGGATTTTCCCCATTCTACTCACACATCCTATAACGTAGTGTTGTCCATTGCTTGCATAATACTTTGTTTGACTCCAATTGTAAGGATATACATAGGATAAAAATGTATATTATAATAAAATACCCACACAAATTCAAATAATATATAGGTGATCCTTAGAATTACAAAATGTACCTATCTAAAAAATAAGTGTGTGGCCATTATCCATCAACTTCAATTCACCCCCAAGATTTTTCATAGGTACATATACCTAGGAGTCAAAATTTTGTTATACTATATATTTTTAATTTTTTTAATAGGTATTTAGCCTTTATAGTGTGCCTAACCAACCTTGGAGAAATGTTGTGATGTATGTTAGACTACTTGTTACAAACATCATTAAAGGATTTAAATAGTGTGGTTTATGTAACAATAATGAAGACAACATAATTAAACCATAAACTATATGAATAGAAGGATATCTTTTGGTCACCTAGATAGGTTTTTACATAATGTACACTAAACAATGATATTAATTTGATCCCTTAACTACCTCTACCTCTAGCCTCTTTATACAACATATCATTTTCAGAGAATGAATAGATCAAGTGGTTAATCCATGAAATCGAGGACAATGGACACATCATGCCCAAATAATTACCTTCCTTGACTGTTTCATGCCACATATTTAATTCCTTATACTAACATGATGTTCTTGTACTCTGGATTTTGTTACTCACTCATTAAACATGGTTTATTCTTTTGGAGACACATGTCCATTCTATAATGTTCTTGTAAAGTTTGTGAAATGTATATATATTTCACAACCTTTACAACTTCACTTCATTTGATTAAAAGTTTTTCAATATGCAAGGTCAAAAATAATAGTGCTTAAGACTTGGCTACCGTTCCACTAATAATATATGTGTGTATGTGTGATAATAATTTATTATGCATGAAATCCTATTCTAATAAAATTTTACTTTGTGAACTTGTGTATCCTATCTTCCAACCATCTTTCAAGGTCTATTTCACCTAACAACCCTCTTAATGCCTTGTACATCCTAGTAATTGGGCCATTATTAGAAGTGGTCCCTAGAAATCCTCATCAAGATATGCTATTATTTTATTATACAAGTTACTATGCGACTCATAAGATAGGGAATGATCCACACATGATAATTTGATAGTTAAAATTATTGTAACTTGTAATTATTCCAATTATGTACCTAAAATGGAGTGATTAAAATTCATAATTTGAAAATACAAGAATAATTTTAAAGAGAACCATGTATAACTCATTAAGAAAAATCACATTCATATAATTAGTTATAGCAAAGTTTTAAGGATAAGAATAATTATTTTTTTAAGATACATTGGTTCCAAAATTTTAGTACATCAAAATAACTGAAACATAACTAACTTAGCTTCCTATGATTCTTAGATAATTTTACATTTAACATGAATCTTTGGCTTCTCATCTCTTCATTTCTCTTATTAATTCATCATAGGAAACTATTCAACCTTCTATTTTTATTTTCTACTTACACTAACATTTACACAATACAAAATATATATGTCTCACACATATAGCATCTAAAAAAATTGTGAAATATAATTTATAATCCCTTACTAACACTAAGTCTTTCTATTATGAAGAGCGATACACTTAATAATACCTTGCACAATTTTGTCAAATAACAAATACCCAAAGGCCTCAAAAATAAGAATATATTGAGAAAAATCAATTAATAAATTAAGCTAGTGTACCCAAAATCAAGGTATTAGATTTAGTGATTAAGGATGAGGAGGAAAGAGGAGGGATTGAGTAGATATGATGAGGGAGTCATTAGGGATGATGAGTGATGGTGAAGGATGGTGAGGGTCAATGATAGAGTTATTAGTGAATATGAGGGAATAATTAGGGATGATGATGGATGGTGAGGGTTAATGAAAGAGTGGTTAGGGGTGATGAAGGGTGAGGAAGGAGTGATTAGAGATGATGAATAATGATGAAATTATGATTAGGAATGATGAGGGATGGTGAGGATAAATGATGGAGTGATTAGGGATGATGAAGGAGAGATTATAAGTGATGGGGAATGGTGAGGATCAATAATGGATTGATTAGGGATGATGAAGGATAAGGAGGGAGTTATTATGGATACTGAGGGATGATGAAGTGGTGATTAGGAATGATGAGGGATGATGAGGGATGGTGAAAATAAATGAGGTAGTGGTTAGGGATGTTGAGGGAGTGATTACAGATGATGGGGGATGGTGAGGGTTAAGGAAGAATTGATTACAGATGAGGAGGGATCAGGAGGGTGTCATTTGGGATGATAAGTGATGGTGAGGGTTAATGAGGGAGTAATGAGGCATGATGAAGGCATGATTAGAGATGATGAGGGATGGTGAGGGTTAATAAGGAAGTGATTAGGGATAATGTATAATTAGGAGAGAGTGACTAAGGTGATGAGGGATGAGTAAGAAGTGATTAGGGATGAGGGAGCAATAATGAGTAAGTGAAATTAACAAAAAGTGGTCATTTGATTTAAAAGTCATCAATGTGACCTATGATGTCCTAATCACAACACTTCGGATCAAGTTAAAAGTGAGTGGTTTGTAAACATAAATTTTGACTAATGTAGCACTCTTAGAAATATGTGGAAATAATTTACAAGGCACAAATACCTAAAATTTGACTATATGTTTACCAAAAATGGACATCAATTACAAATGTTATGCCCTAAAATCCCTAAGTTCAATACTGAGACCTTGAAAATGCCTAAGTACTAACCAAATTAGATTTTGAAAAAAAATTACACATCATAGGGGGTGTAGATGTGAGACCAACTATATCAGATGTATAGATTGACCCTAATTTATTGTATTTATTAGAGTAAATTTAAGGAATAAGGAATATAAATGTAAACTTATAATTCACATTTATTTTAGTAACTATCAGCTTCAAGTAATTATTACCTTCATATACATGTTATTGTGTTATTGAGTGCCAAAAAATAAAATTCTTACACCTTCCTAATAATACACTAATAATACATACACATTCCTAATAATTTTTATTCAATCATAATAATGTGTGTGAGTTACTAGTGAAGCATACATGTTCCTAGGTTCAGTGGTTCTATGCCTGAATTTAAATAACATGTACACATTATGACCATAACATGTACACATTATTTTCATGACACGTATGCATTAAATTAAATGTACACAAAATTGTCCCCTAACTCTATACAAATAACCTAATAAAATTTTAGTTTAAATTGACATTCTCTGATCTCACAATCTAAACATATAAACTAGAAAAGAAACTCCTGATTTGGGTTCTCTATGTCAACTACTTAATCATCACATGGAGTTTCACCAAGATTATGCATGATTCAAATTCTCAATAAAGAAGTATTTTGAGATCAAAAACTTAAGTTTGTTACATTTTTTCCTTATTTTTAAAATTTCATTATATAAGAAAGGAAATTTTATTAATGAATACAAGTATGCTCATAACATACTCAACTACTTCAACATGAAAGATACAAGTCTGCACTAACTCCATATCAATCTGGGATCAAGATTTCCACCAATTTTTACTCCACTTAAGTTAATGGTACACACTATAGGAAATTAGTGAGAAGTCTTGTGTACTTAACTCATACTCATCTCGATGTTTCATTTGTTGTGAACTCAATATCATGCTACTCTCAAGATGACCATGAAATCCACTAATAAACTAAAAACTCATTTAAAGGTATGATTATGGTGATAATAACTATGGGACTAAGTAAAATTTTAGATGAATAGCCTCAAGTCTAGGTTACATTTTTCATGGGAACATAACAATTGTTGGATATATAGATAGTGACTAGGTAGGAGATCTTAAATATCACAAGTTAACAACATGATACATATATCATCTTAAGGTAGGGCTCATGACTTGGGGTTGCAAGGAATGGACTACTATCATTTTATCTAGTATGGAAGTTGTGTATATTGGATTTGTTTCTATTATTCATGAATCAATTTAGATTTTATGCTTGCTTTTAGAACTTGAATTTTCATAGACCCAACCCACTTTGCTTTGGTGTGATAATGAGATTACTATCCACATTTATTGAAACCCAACATACCACCAACTTAAAAATCACTTTGTGATCCACATGAACTATTTTAGGAAATTGATATAATATAATATTGTTTATCTTTTGTATTTTTGAATATATGATCAAGGTGTAAATATCTTCATAAAACCCTTACTTGAGGTCTGATTTGTTCAACTCAAGTAACTTTTTGGAGTTAAGGAATGTGTCATCGAGAGGAGATTTTAGTGATTCATATATCCTTTCCTTCATCAACTTACATATTAAGGGGGGATGATAATGTATTTAATTACTCATATACTATTTTATGGTTTTATTATGCACTTTTAACATTCATTGTAATATAATTCATGGTATTC